>JAPDDN010000301.1:0-105265 GCA_027422405.1 Ptychobarbus kaznakovi | reverse complement strand
AGCTCTTGTTTAAGGGAAATGATGGTTATAATTCCCATTTGGACGGGTCAGTCACCCTCCTGTACATCTGTTTCTCTCTGACATGATTTCTTGTGACCACAATCTCTTATCTGTAGTAATCCTTTTACACTATGTCCTGTGATCTCTTGGCAGCTGCGTGGCACTGCTTAAATGTACTATGAAGAGGCAGATATTGTTGTTGTTTAACAAGAAGTTAAATCAATTATTACGCCATCTAATCCTAAAGGGGTCATATGATGCTTTTTTAAAGATCGTTATTTTGTATATTTGGTGTAACAGAATATGTTGACATTCTTTAATGTTCAAAAAACATTATTTTTCAAATACTGTACATTATTGTAGGTCCTCTATGCCCCGCCTCTCTCAAATGCTTCATTTTCTACAAAGCCCCTCCTTCTGACAAGCAAAGTCTGCTCTGATTGGCCAGCTGGCACAGTGCATTGTGATTGGCCGAACACCACAAGCACAAGTCGGAAACATAACGCCCCTTTCCATAATTGAGGCTTCAACTTTCAAAGTAAATACAGAGACATTTAACAATGTCCTTAGTTTTACCATCAGTTCAAGCTCGAGAGGGGAACAGAGTCACGTGACAGACACTGTGATGATGCTTGTATGTTTTTGCACACAAGCCGCGATTAAGACAGCAGACTCCACTGTGATGTTACCCTCCCTCCTCTCTCTCTCTCTCTCTCTCTCTCACACACACACACACACACACACACACGACGCGCAAAACTCTGCATCTGAAGTCAATAGCAAATACTTAAACTAATAACAAAACATACATACAGTTGCTGATTCAGAAGCGCCAGATTGTCATAGCAAAGTCAGAATTACCTCCTCTCGAGGTAACTGAGGTAACTACGAAACTGTTTTCCATAAAATGCGTTGCTGTTCTGTTGTAAGTAATCTTAATGATTCCCAATTGCATCTACTTTCGGAAGGCCAAATAAAGTGCTTTTACTTTCGCCTAGATAAACAGCGTCTCCCTGACACGGCTGCATCAACACTACTGCGGTTACTGAAACCAAGTCTTCTTTCTTTGCGTGAATATTTTGGCGGCATTAAGCAAATATTTCCACATCGTGACGTAGACATGTGGGGGCGTGTTTGAATGAGCCGTTTTAGGGGGGTGTGGCAGAGTCTTAACTTTGATAAACAATACCTCTTTGGTTTTGAGACTTTAGCCTTTGCAACTTCAGGGATTTCATCTATGCATAATCATTTGTAACACTCCAAAGAGAAAGCAAAACTTGAAATCGCATCATATGACCCCTTTAAGGTCAACTCGAGCGATATTTCACTGACCTAATCCCACAGCAAAGCCATAACACACACCAAGGAACAAGGTTTAGCACTATGGTTAAAAACAACACTCGCCAAGTAAATATTGGCTTTGGTCAGTAAATACCACAGAGTTACTTGCCAGTTGGTCAGAACTGAAACAAAGTACATTACTTAATACTCATAAAATGAAAAATGACAAGATGACCCTGCGCTGATGAGAGACAAAAAAAGACACAATTTATCTCCGTTGTCTAAAGAGGCATATTCAATGCAATAGTAGTAATATACATATATATATATATTATATATATATATTATATATATATAGGAAGAAACATTATGTATGTTTTTTTAAATATATTTTACTATAATCAAAGCTGCATTTATTTGATCAATGAAAACAGTAACATTGTTAAAATATAATTAAGATAATTTTTATTTCTATTTTAGTAAATTCTAAAATGTAATTTATTCCCGTCACACAATCCTTCAGTAAAAAAAAAAACAAGGAAAATGTACTGGTATTTTTTGTCATATCCATTAATTTGACAGACATTTCAGTTAACTCTAAAACATAATGCAAGTCAAAATTCAAAATACAGGTAAAACACCTGTATAATCAATATGCTGATTTGTGGCACAAGAAACATTTGTTATTATTATAAATGCTGAGAATGTGAATAGATGAATACAATATTTTTGTATAATATGTATTTAGATTTTTTTTTTGATTATTTATTGATCAATTTAATTAATTATTGCGGAACAAAAGCACTAATTCCGTTTTTTATTATATAAATATATAATTACATATATATTTTTTATAGAAATAATGAAAATACACCGCCATGACTGGCAGAAGTACATTTTGGTCCATGTTTAGCACTTTCCTGTTTACTGACTGAAGACAAGAGCTTCTCTGTGTGGCTCCAGGGTTACATCTACCTGCTCCAGTTTGAGGATGAACCTGCAGCTGCACGCTGAGGCTCTGCAGATCTGTCTCCCTCTGGTGTGTGCTTATTTTTGGAGTCCACCACTCTAAACTCCACTTCAAATGCAGTGACTTCAAAGTGGCCCTGCTGCAGTCCCTGCGGCTGAGCCTGGGAGCTGCCATCACTGAATCATTACGGGCTAAATGCATCATTAGACCAGGAATCTAACCCCGTATATCACACACATTTAAATATGCAAATGAGAACGTGCAGCGCCGTGTTTCAGATTGCCTTTGTTATTGCAGCTTAAAATGCTTTTTATTGACATCATTCTTTAATCTAATGCTCCAGAATATCTCGGTTTTAACTCCCATCTGCTCGCTCTCCGCAAGTCTCAGTTGCAAATGACTTTCGCTATGTTCCCGTCACGTGACTGCTGTACCGTGCACCCTTCGCCCTACACAAACACGCTCACTTGTGAACATGCAGCTAATTTGCGAATAACAACCTTCATAAATGGGGTTCGAGTGCTCACTGTCAAACGTTATTAGAGCTCATGCATGGGCAAACATTTGAATCTGGTGACTACTGGGATTATACTGAGGCATTCACGCAGATGTGCTCTCAGAATTACAGTCACGGACACACAAACGCTCGCATGCGCTCACACACTCACCAGAACGCTTACAGCTTGTTTTGTTTTCTGAGGGACAATCGAGATTTGTGACTTGGGTCATCTATACATCCTTGTTGAGTCAAGGACACTGAGAGGTCCGGCACACGATAAGCCATCAGTCCTGATAACTCATTGGGACCGCTGTTTTTTTTCCTCCATGAGGGCTGGCATGGCAAACTGTGAGTGATGGAGGACGGCTGCTCTCCATCATGGTGCACTGTGCTGCCCTCATGATTACTGAAGCCACACGCACCTTTCTGTAGCATGGACATAAGGGTATGGAAAAGAGTAGATGGGTGTTTGTTCAAGTGTGGACACTTTTGGCACTGTGGATCAGGTTAGAAAATGAAAAAAAACGAACATAACTTTTTCCACCACATCTCGTATCTATTGTTCACATTCTGTGATGGAAATGACAGTAGTGGAAATCATATTTGAAAGATTTCTGAAATGAAATGGCTGACTTGTTTCAATAGCATTTCAAATAACATAGCACATATGGCTTCATTCATAGCTAGCCTTTTATGCATCCTAGACAGACATTGCAGATAATATTTTCAAACGTTTTGCATAATTTCACAAAATAGATGGAAAATTATATACAATGTAAAATATATAAAACATAGGCTAATAGTGGTATTCATCTTGGGTTTTCTGTTTTCATTCCACATCACATTCAACACTTCATCTCAAGCTCTTTGTGCGATCTAGAGTTTATCCTGCACTGGAGCAGGGTCCGCTGTTTGGCACATCGCTCTCCACTTCTTCTGGTCTAGGGCATCCTCGGGGGCAGTATTGAGTTGTTTCATGTCTCGCTCGATCCGGTCCATTCACCTCTTCTTTGGATCGACCTCGTGGACGTCGTCCATCGGGGCTCAGGTGCAATGCTCGTCCGGCAACTGATTCTTCTCCGCTGTGGACGACATGGCCATACCAACAGAGACGTGCTTCGCTCATCTTCTCACTGATTGTGGCCACTCCTAGAATTTTCCGTATGTCCTCATTCCGGACCAGATACAGTCGAGTCAACCCAAGCGCCCATCGGAGCATACGAATCTCCATTCTGTTGATGGCCTTCTGGTGTTTGGTGGATGCAGGCCAACATTCTGCTCCATAGAGTGCAACTGGCCACACTACGGTCTTATAGATCTTTGACTTGAGATGAATGGGAACTCGTTGATCGCATAATACTGAGACTTGACACCACTTTAACCAGGCGACGCTGACACACGGACATGTGTCTTTTTAGAGTGGCCTTTTATTGTGGCCAGCCTAAGGCACACCTGTGCAATAATCATGCTGTCTAATCAGCATCTTGATATGCCACACCTGTGGGGTGGATGGATTATCTCGGCAAAGGAGAAGTGCTCACTAACACAGATTTAGACAGATTTGTGAACAATATTTGAGCGAAATCGGCCTTTTGTGTACATAGAAAAGTCTTAGATCTTTGAGTTCAGCTCATGAAAAATGGGGGCAAAAACAAAAGTGTTGCGTTTATAATTTTGGTCAGTTTATTTACATAGATGCCTCATTAGCGACTGTTTCTATGGGCCGAGATACGTAAGGATCTATGTATGTATCTACATACATATATATCTATGTGCCAGAGCACGTTGACGCGTCACGTGCCGGATGCTGTGACAATCAGACAAAAATCTTCGTTTGTGTTCTACTGAAGAAGCAAAGTCACCTACATCTTGGATACACTGGGGGTAAGCAAAAAAAACATCACATTTCCATTTTTAGGTGAACTATCCCTTTAAACAACCTGCCAGCACACTTCAAATTCTGTCTGATCTAATCCTCATGGTGAAGTCCCACTTGTGGCTCATTCACTTTATCATTCCTGGGATCATCCGCACCTTATTTTCTCTTGTTCTCGCTTTACCTCGGCTCTATTGACTCCATTGAGGTGCACATCCTGTCCAGGATATTACCCCTTGCGTTAACATTAATTAAACATGATTATAAAGCTCTGAGTGAACGTGATATCTTTTGATGGTGTTAATTTTGTACAAGATATAGAATGTTCCTGATTGTAATAACAAATGTGTCGATTATTATGTGCATAGGCTGCTGTCAAGATCTGTTAGGCTGGCCCTGCTGGAGTTGAATTTAATATTCTATTTTAATATATCATTTCTATTTCTCCAATACTGTTTTAGGGCAAATGAAACCAGCTATATCAAGTCACGATGTGTTTTATGAATATTTTAAATGCTTTTGATACTACTCGAAAAGAAAACACACTATATATACAAAGTATAGGCCTACTTTTAAATATCACTTATTGTTAGAGAGGCCCCACAAAGGTCCTAACTAAAATATATATATTATAAATACCTGGTTGCTTTGTTAATTTTTTTCTCTCCATCCACAACTCACAATTACCATGTTAACACCTGTCATTACATGAATAGACTATGTAATATTTTCTTATTGTCTTCAGGGTCAGGTCACCTGAGATGCAGGCCTTCATGCAGGTAAGCACTCCTAAGTGTGATCATGTGACTCTGTCTCTTTCATTTGTCTGTTCTCCTAGGCAACTCTGAAGCTCGTGAGCTGCATGACAACTGTAAAGAGTGATATTATACAGATATGTAGGATTTCTTTGGACCTTAACAACTTGCTGCCAGAGTAAGAGCACAGCAAATGAGCACAAACTTTAAGAACTATGAGACAGAATGGTACAATGATAGAATGACAGAACGATAGATAGATGGATGGATGGATGGATAGGCAGACAGACAGACAGAAGATAAATAGACACACAGACAGAGGCATGCAGACAGATGGATCTGCAGTATGATGTAAGATGGATAGACAGATCTGCGTTAGAACAGAAGGAACATGACTGATCGGAGTATATAAGACTAATATGATCAAAGTCTGAATAAAACCACCCATAACAGAAAAATCCATCACTGTTCACTGTAAATTACACAAGCTGTCAACGCTCCTTAACGCAGTCAAACAATAACAACTCATGGACATCAGGGGATGGCACAAGCTTCTGATATTCTCCTGTAGCCCATTAGGCTGGATCATGTGCCAGTGAAACTGGCTTCAGGACTATTGATGCACTGCCACACCAAACTGCTCTTTTCTGCCTACTGCACATTGTCAGATGTGGACGACTCTTGGTTTTTGTTACCTAGCTCATCTCACTGTCAAATTGGATTACAGTGGTTGTAGGTGGCCATTTGAGCCAAATACTTTGCACTGAGTTCGGAGAGACTGGAAGATAAAAAATAAAAGAGGATACATGCTTGGCTTCTGCCCCATTGCATTTGGAAGCATGCTCAAATAGGAGCAGCCCATTTGCATTTCTCTGAGCGGCAGCCACGCTCCCCTCCCATCGGCCCACTTTAGACGAGCCGAGAGGCCAGCAATCTGTCCCTTTAACTAAGAGGAGCAGGCAAAGGGAAATGCTTTTGGAAGGACCGTTTCTTTTGCATTCTGATGAATCGGGTAAATCTCGGAGTAAGAAGACAGAAATGTGATGTAGTAGAACATCACGAAGAGGAACAGACTGTTTTTTTGCAGTTAGACAGATTGTGAACATTGTTAACATCTCAACCTATCAAAAAAGAACAAGTTCTTAAGGACATTTTGACACTTGAGTTTTAAATTCATCTACTCCGCGTGAGTGCACAAGAAAGAGAATGAGAGAAAAATACAGACAAAGAGAGATCTTAGCCTGACAAATGACTAAATGATTAATAGTATGGAACTCTATTAATTTGTTTCCATGGATACAAACGAGCAGTTCAGTTCCGAGTCTGTTGGAATATTCTGCTCAACGTTGATAACGGGTCTCTCGTAGCTTCACTTCTTATGATACATCAAACTGCACAGCCAGCCAATGAAATAATCCCGCAGTCACGCTCCGCACATGCAATTATGCATATGACGATATGTCTTCTCGTTTTACACTCTTTCCTTTCACACACACTTCATTTGCATTTACGTTAGTCACGCTGCGGCCCATACCATGTGACTTCTGTGGCGTATGTACTAAATGTGTATGTGTGCATGTACCTGTCAGGTTTTGCAGGTGTGAAAGAGTGTGCATTGGCATATGTGTATGTGTGTGTATGTGTGTGTGTGTGTGTGTGTGTGTGCGTGCAGAGAGGGTACTGATGGCTGCCTGACTCTCTGCTGGACTCTCTCCAGGCTGTGGGCTGGCAGGGTGTCAGGGGGTGCAGTTGAAAATGAAAGAGGGGGACTCGGCTCCATCCGGCTGCCAGGCAGGCTGTCTTACTGTCAGATGGTCAGAGCTGGTTTGTTATCGGGTCTCAGCTGCTCAGACTGGAAACAGTGTCAGTCGGGAGGCCGGTGCCACAGGCCGCACCGCAGGTGGTCATCAGCCATCAGGGGCGCTAGAGAGGCTGAGTTTAAATGCATTTGCATACTGAGAAAATGTTCTTTAACACTGACAACATCTAAGACCACTTTAATTTTGTTGCTTCTATTGCATTATTTAATAAATATTCTTTATTGCAAAATATATTATCGGCATACTGTTTAAGGTGAAAAGTTGGAATTAATATGAAATTCAGAATGTCTAAGTATTTGGTCATTTTGATCTGCTCCATCTCCTTTTCGGTTGCTGCTTTATTCCTCATTATTTTCAAGTTAAAAAAGAAAGTTTTAAATAAAATGTTTTAAATTTAAATTAAAGTTTTTTTTACCCTCCATATATATATATATATATATATTATATATATATAAACATGACATATATTAATATTAACAATATATTAACATGACATTCAAAATGTTGTAGTATTTGGTGCATCCATTTTTGCTTGCTTGATTATTTATTTACATATCTAAATAATTTTGAAGTAAACTTTGTTATTTTCAGGTTTAAATAAAATAAAATTTCAGATTTTTGCATGAATTATAAATATTTTTTTAACTCCAAATATTTTGTTTTTTTACTCCTACATTTTTCAGATTTCTTCCAGATAAAACACTTTAATTCTATTTTATTATTTAATAAATATCATTCATAGTACCATAACTATATTTGCATTCTAATGTAGGTGAAAAGTCAAACAAATGAGTATTTCCGGCTCTACATAAAAGACTTAAATTTGTGGTAAATATTTTTATACCATGTGGTTTTTAGTCAAAATCCCTACCCTAACCATAATGTAATTAATATTACTCAGTAGTTAAATGTATAATTACACTGTAACAAGGACACCTTAAAATAAAGTAACTTTTTTATTTTTTCCAAATTCCTTCCAAATAAACTTTTTTTTATAAAATATCAGATTTTCTACGTGGTCTCAGACTTTCAGAACTCACTGTATCTCACACAGCAAGCATTTCATAAATTATCTAACAATTACTCTCAAAGACTAATAAAAAAAAATCAGCTCATTTGGAGTCGTGCGGTAATGACAGACCACCTGCAGCCTGTCACATCGATCCAATCCCTCAGATCGGGCTGCAGCACCTGCCTCTCATATCGGCCAAATGACACATTTCATTCTTACGGAGACTCAAGTCTTATGAGAGTAATGAAGAGCTGTTTGTGGCAGAGTTATCTGGCTCAGTAGGTCTGTGCGGTGCTAGTGCTATCGACCCACGTTTCAAATCAGCCTCTCTTTCAAACACAGAACCATTTTGGGGGTGTGAGCTTCAACACACAGCTTCATATTAGGGCTGGAGAGAGAGAAACTGTGCTACAGGGTGTAATACACAGTCTGAGCATGTTGTGTAAGAAGTTTGTTCTGTATAATCATTTTTA
This sequence comes from Ptychobarbus kaznakovi, assembly GCA_027422405.1. Classification (NCBI taxonomy): domain Eukaryota; kingdom Metazoa; phylum Chordata; class Actinopteri; order Cypriniformes; family Cyprinidae; genus Ptychobarbus; species Ptychobarbus kaznakovi. Next base: position 96,579 of record JAPDDN010000301.1, on the reverse strand, counting down.
GGACCAATAAAACACAAAATATCTTGTGTTCAGATCCAGCTAAAAGAAAATGTCGGAAAACAAGCTCATCAAATAGGTTAATCAAAAAAGCTGTTCCTGCAAGTGGATCTGAATGGTGCAGTGTTCTCGGCGCCAGTCAGGATGATTAAAAATACATGCGTTCTCCAAGCTAATTCATCATAAAATCTTAATGAGAGCAGACATCACCCACAGAGTACCATCAACAGCAAATAGAGGAAAAAATCTGAACCTCATCCATAGTGCTTACTGTCACCAAAAAATATATATTTTTAAAAATAATTATTTTATTGTAGAACAAAATCTTTCTTCTGTTCTAAACCTGTATGACTTTCCTTGTTCTGCAGAACACAAAGGAAGACATTTAGAAAAATGTGTTTCTTTTTTTTGTTGAGTCTTTTTATATAATGAAAATCAGCATGGTCCAAAAAACATAGTCAAATTTGCAACAACGTGATGATGAATACATGAAGACAGACTTTTTGTTTGTGGGTGAACTATCCCTTTGCATAAGATACATTCTGATATAAATGATGCTGATGTTGCACAGTTTGCCAAAGCTTTTACTCAAGATCACACTGGGGTCATACAATCTGACAAGCTACAATTGCAAAGGACCGGAAAACTTGCACCGTGTGCATCGAGCAGCACTATCAGATCTGGATCCCAAAAGGAACAAAACCCATTGCGGAGTATAAATTCATTACAGCTGGTCTGATTGCAGGCCAAGTCTGTCGAGATCTCAGAGCTGGAGGAGGAACGGGCAGACAGTCTGTGTGATTGCATAAGAGAGCAGACTGATAAAGAGAAAAGACACTCTTTAACACTGAACCTCTAGCATTCTAGTCTATGCATTATATGATTTCAATCGTCATTGCAAAAGCAACCAAATTCAAATTGCCCATTCAGCCACTCTCTAGATAAGGATGGACCATATCGAGATGGCAGTGCGGAACAAATTACAGTCAGAATCAATACTTGTCAAGCTCTGATGCGATCATTACAGTATGTGTGGGTGCTATGGGACAATTATCTCCATCTAGATCCTGATCATGTTGATAATTAGAAAAAAAATGACCAAAACTGACTATATATCAGAATAAAATTAGATCTTTCCCTGCTATAATTTGGGGTTCTCATCTCCACAACACACCTGTCCTTCTATGAGTCATTTATTGCCCAACTGGAGCAAAATTAAAGAACCACACATAACACCACTACTCATCCACACCAGAAGAGGCCGAGACTCAAACACATGACAATTAAAAAATGCAGCTGGTCATTACCACAGCAATAAGATAAGCAGTCAAATTGAGTTGTGTCCCAAATTACGTGTACTCAACCGTGTAGTGTATGGATTTATAAGGTCATTTTGTCATGCATTATCTGAGTCTGATAGCCCTTCCCCCTCCAATACAAGTGTCCTACATTCCAAACTTAAATTTTTCAGTTAATTGAAAGATTAGGTCACTTCCAGAATAAAAAAAATATTGATAATTTACTCACCCCCATGTCATCAAAGATGTTCATGTCTTGCTTTCTTCAGTCGAAAAGAAATTAAGGTTTTTGAGGAAAATATTCCAGCATTTTTATCCATATAATGGCTTCAATGGAAGCCAACAGGTTGAAGGTCCAAGCTGCAATTTCAATTAAGCTTCAACGGGCTCTAGACCAGGGGTGTCAAACTCAGTTCCTGGAGGGCCGCAGCCCTACAGAGTTTTATTCCAACCCTCCTCCAACACACATACATGTAGTTTTCAAATAAGCCTGAAGGACTTGATTATATAATAATATAAATAAATTTAAGCTCAGGTGAGCTTTTATTTGTCACATACACAATTATACAGAGTATAACCAGCAGTGAAATGTGTTCTCTGCATTTAACCCATCCAAGTGCACACACACTTGGAGCAGTGGGCAGCCGACACTGCGGCGCCTGGGGAGCAGTTGGGGGTTTGGTGCCTTGCTCAAGGGTCTCACCTCAGTCGTGGACAATTTCTGCCATAGCCGAGATTCGAACCCACAACCTTGGGTTACAAGTGCGACACTCTATCCATTAAAGCCACGACTGCCCCTTTAGCTGAATCAGGTGTGTTTAATTAGGGTTTGAATCTAAACTCTGCAGGGCTGTGGCCCTCCAGGAACTGAGTTTGACACCCCTGCTCTAGACGATTCCAGCCGAAGAAGAATAAGGGTCTCATCTAGCAAAACAATCAGTAATTTCAAAATTTTCAAAATTCACATTCAAAAATAAAATAAATAATATATATATATATTTATTTTTTTTTTAACCATAAATGCTCGACTTGCACTAGCTCGCCTTTACACATTACCTAGTCATGTTGGAAAGGTCACGTGTGACGTAGGTGGACGCACCAACCCAGTGTTTACAAAGCAAATGTGCAAAGAAAGTCAAACACCCTTTACAAAAAAAGGTAAAACATAGAATTTGGACGATTTTGAAGTTGAAGGAGAAAATTAGATGTAGTTTTTCGCCTTATACTACCTTTTTTAACCGGAGTACACTGATGAAGAACTAACCACGCGCAACCTTTCCAACGTGATTGCATAATGCAAACATTCTAAATTATTGAGATGCACCTGTATATGAATAAAAATCATTAAACACCTTAATTTTTTTGACTGAAGAAATAAAGACATGAACACCTTGGATGACATGGGGGTGAGTAAATTATCAGGAATTTTTTATTCTGGAAGTGAACTAATCCTTTAAGTGCATCATCCAGGTATTTAAATTGCACTTTTGGAATTTTCAGTGTGAACACTACTCACATTATTGTATTTAGTCTACAAAACAATATAGAATAGTACATAAGGACACACATTGGGATGCACCTTTGATCTATTGGTGATAATTCTCCTTTACTAGTACAACTTTTTACTGTGTATGTTCAATTCAATGGCTGCAATAAGGATGGTTACTAGATAATAAAAACAAATCTTTTGATAGATATCCTTTGAAATTTAAAGATTTGAACAAGGATATGGTCTAGAAATGCACAAATGTCTCAGATGCCACAGTTTATCCTGGGGTTTGAATGCAGTCAAATTCTGCTGCACCACTTTGAGAAATACCTCAATACAAACAGTTTGGTGCCAAGTGATAACTACCCCATGAAGGATTTCTGTTTGGTTGTTAAGCAACACGTATACCTTATTTTAATGTAAGAATGGGTCCAACCATTTTTTACAGTGCAATACTTCTGGTGTCTGCCTATCCCTAACCATAACCCTAGCTGTGAAAAAACAGTATACGCTTATTGAGGTTGCAAACTGGCATTTTTATCACATTTTAATTATTATAATAATTGGTTTATACAAATTACACTTAATTACACACAAACTGTTTTACCGTTTAATCCACTTCTTTAGTCTTTTTGTTATTTACCTCGGCTCACACATAGTATTTAGTCATGCACATTCAAAGAAAACAGCTTCACATTAAACATTTTTAAGAAAGGCTGTGTGGCTGAAACTGGCAAGATTTACATACAAAATCACATACATTATACATACAAAGATGTAAGTGGCTGTCTCATAAAAAACCTGTTGCCTGTTGGATGTTATTAATAGGTGTTTGCTTCAGAGGCCCTTTGAAGCCCTTTGATGTGGCCTTATTCTGGCCCCATGGAGCTGTGCATGTGAAGGGCATCAGGGGCCATAGACCTCTCTGAATCTCCTTTGTCCTACCCACTTGCTTAACACAAACATCTCTACCAACACAAAAAGAATTATGCAAGAAAAGGCAATGTGGCACTTTAATAAAACATAACAATAGTTCCAAACACCTCTTACATCATGTAAAATCCTAAAAATGCAGTCTTTCTTTGTTGTTCTGAAACATTTAGAGAAAAGCAATCTTAATTACAGATTTGGAAGATGAGCAGAGACAAACACTTTCGCTCTCTCTCGCTCACACACACACACACACACACACACACACACACACACACACGCACACACACACACACGCACACACACACACACACACACACACACACACACACACACACACACACACACACACACACACACACACGCTCCTGATTGGCCCGTCACATCACAGCAGTATGTTGTGGCATGCAGGTTAATGAATGTGCAGATGGCAGTCAGGAGGGGGGCTGCGCCTCCCTCCACTCCATCTCCCCTCTTTTCTCATTATTCACATCTCTCCTTCTCCTTTAACATCTCATTTATCTCCTTTATTCCCACCCCGCGCAGCTTCGCAGCTCACTCTGCGATCACCTGCTGCGTATCGCCATTTCACGTGTGAGTGTGTGTGCATCCTGTGAGCAGAAAGCATGTTTGATTTCACAGCTTTCCTAAAAATGGATTCGCCAGGGCGATCACAATAGCGTTATTACTGCCTCCTCATGCAGGGGAGAGCCATAACGGGACAAAGGCGGGGTTAAATATGTTCGGCAGGCACCTGCGGCATGGATCACTGAGGTATGAAATCTCAGGCTAAACATGTCCTGAAGGACAGAGGCTCTGTGTGGGACAGGGCAAGGTGGAGGAGCGGTGATTAGGAAGGCAGCCGTGCATGAGTGTGTCGAGGAGGACGTGGGGGAGAGAGCAGACTTGTGTACGGACTCCCATGGCCTGCTGCACTAAGTGACTGGTGTAGGGTTTAATAGTGCCATATGGTTTACATCTCCGCTCACACCATGTCTTTCCTCTAGTGCTTGTGTGCGTATTGATCCTGAGGGCTCTTTCCTTTCCCTCCTCCTCGCACTTGCTCTCAAATCTCTAGGTTTCCGGACTGCAGAGAGGAACGGAGGCCTCTGCGGCAGACTGATGCTGATAAGAGCAGGAAGAAGAGACTGGCAGAGACGGTTGCTGAGATATCCATCTGTGATGTGCATTAAGTTCACAGTGATTGCTTTAAGACTAGATGAATGAAGGTACAAATATTTAGTGCAGATGTATTATTTACTAGCGATTGATTAAAATGGGTACTGCAGTCCAAATTCTAAATGTTAGAGATTGTTGTTTCTCTTGCTCCCTCCTCTTTAGATTCTATGCTCATTCGGGTTGCCGGATTGAGAACACGCAACAAGAACGAGCACAGTTGTCAGTTGTAAGTTGCTGGCTTCCATGGTTGCAATACTACGCTGAACCAGTAGTACATAACACAACAAAATCTCCACAACACAACGGAAACAAGTTGCAACACAATGAAATTAGCACAACACAATAGAAACAAGCCACAATACAACAAGAATAGCACCACACAAGGAAAATAAGCCGCAACACAACAAAATTAGCATAGCACAATGGAAACAAGTCACAACACAATGAAATTAGCACAACACAAGGGAAACAAGCTGCAACACAATGGAAACAAGTTACGACCAGTGGTGGAGGTAATGAATTACAACTACTCACGTTACTGTAATTAAGTAATTACTTTTTTTTTACCCTAATTTTTTTAGGGTATTTGTACTTTTTTGAGTATATTTTTAAAGCTGTACATTTACTTAAGTACAAATTAAGCAAACTAATCTACTTCATTACATTTAAAACATAGTTCCTTACTGAGTACGCCCAATTTGAATTGATATTCAAACCTCTGATGGCATTTCAGTAGCCAATAAAGAGATCCGATCGTAAACAGACCAATAAAAGCCCTGATATCTGAACCGGGAAAAGCCGCCGCAGCAGCAGGTCAAGAGCTGATTGGACAATGAGGGAGCTCAGCGTCACTGGAGTCAAAGTTTGGAGAAACAAACTATATGGTAGTGTTATCATAAATATCTATATTTTGATACCGATACTAAAATTTCTGTCAGTTCCATTACTCATTTTCCGCAGTATCTACCGTTTATAGCCTGTCTTACACCGATACAAGCTGCATCTCGCTCTCTCCTCTCCGACAGCGAGTTTGACACGCATCCGCCTCCTGTCAGTTACAGAGTCTGAATCTGAATGTCCGCGCGGGATTGCAGGTATTTCACATAATTTTAATCACTCCCGTGCAAATGTGGCGAGCGCTTAATTGTAACATAAGGACACAGTCATGTAATCGCAGAAAACTGGATGTGAGCTCTCAAATAGGCCTAACTTATACAAATGAACTGCCTGTCCTCTCACTCCGATATTGCTTGTGAGCAGACTGTGTGCTATCGCGATCTCTCCATGCTTTTATAGTAGAAGTTATTTATCTTTGCTCCTACATTAAACTTTGTCAAAAGTTATCATTCTGAATAGATCCACGCCTGACCAATGAAAATGCTACTGGATGTTTTTTTTGCCTGTAAGTGAAATTCACCAGAAAGTCTTTCAATATGAAAGATGGAACTTTAATTTCTTTACAATGTCAGTTTATGCTAGAAATGTTTCGGAATGGGATATTTGTATGATTTGTACATATAAATATCCTAGTCTGTCTAACTGCATCACTACACTGTACAGACATTACAGGTCAAAGCCATCTGTTCCATTTATCTAAATAAATAACATGGCTCTTATATCACTGCTTATAAACATGTATTGTTGTTATATTTCTAATACCTCAACTGAATTGAGGTCATTTGTTTTAGAATTGTATTACTGACTGTGTACTTGTCTTTTTTTGTCAATTCAGTTTAGTATGCAATCAAATTTTAAATCAAGCTTCTTTGCTGTAAGCTTTTGCAACAAAGTTACCCTATTTTAAAGACACAAATACACAGAATGAGCAAATGTTTAAGATTGAGATTTTTGTAATGGTAGTTAATGTTTATATGTAGGCTATGCAAATAAAAGCCTATATTAAAATCTGTTTATCATTTAAAGTGAACGTGTCTTTTTTTAGAAGACTTGGATTAAACCACTCAAAGCTTGAAATAATGATTGCCTTGAAAAAATGGATGGACAAAACAATTTTAAATATTAAAATATCTATATGGCAGTATACGGTATGTGGTAGTTTTGCCAATATTATTGAGTCATGAAGTCATGAAGTCATCGTGAAATCAAAAATGACCCTACTTACTTTTTTTAGTGCACATTACTAGTCTTGTGGTGAATAGTTAAACCGTGCAAGTCAATACACCGGAAAAAAATAGTCTGCCGTCATAATATTTAATCAAAAACTGAAAATTTGCTTCCGCTCTGGAATGACGTTCTCGCTCTGATGACGTCAGTTTGAAGCCTTGGGGAGAATCCTCTTAAGTCTGACGTAAGTCTGACTGCAGTTTCCGGGTCGATGTCTCTGCTCATTTCACTTGAGAATACTACTATCTCAACAGCCATTTATGAGCACTATTTAATTAATATTACATATTTAAGCTAAGCATATAAAAATGTGCTGTGCACACTACAGTCTCCGTGCTCACAGTGTCACAGACACTTTTAGCTGGATCACTGTCTGGCCATCTGGGTTTTCAGCATGGAGATAAAGGTTAGGTTATAATTTTTCAGTATTACATGACATCGTGTGTGTATATTAGCACAGTTTGTTGTTTTCTTGGGGCATCTGGCAGAGCGTTAGGACCCAGAAGCAAAGATATGAAATAATATTTTTTGGTAATTCGTTAAATATTAAATATTTCAGCAATGTAACAGTACTGTAACAGTACACAACGAAATTAGCACAACACAATAGAAAAAAGCCACAACAGAATGGAATTAGCTTAACACAAGAGAAACAAGCTGCAACACAATGGAAACAAGTCGCAACACAGCAAAATTAGCACAACACAACGAAATTAGTCCTATGTGTTGTGTTGTGGCGATTTTGTTGTGTTGTGGAGATTTCGTTGTGTTGTGCATTACTGGTCCACCGAACAATTGGATAAACAGAAACAGACTTTCCGACACAGAACATGCACTTAGAATTAGAATAACTCTTAGTATCGTTGCTTTTCGGAGAAACAAGTATGTAAACTTAGCATATTTCTTAACATGCATACAGCACCTTTATGCAAAATCCCATTAACAAGAGTGATGTTGTGAATTTCAGCACGTGCCACCAATGAAAATAAAAAATAAAAACAGCTGGAATTCAGTCTTACATAGATCGCTTAGCCATATGGCTGCAGTAACATATAGCCTGCCATTCACAATCTTGTCTCTTGCCTGCCAGCATTTGAAAATACTGTGGTTCTGAGTCTGGCCAATAATTTTCAATAAGAACTGTTTAGTAGCAGTTTTCGAAGCAGCTTTTGGGAGCAACTAAATTCAACTGATAAGCGACATCTGTGCTTCTCCACTCTGGATAAGCACCAGCCTCCACTGCACACATCTGAGTCTTAAGGCCTCTTAAATGTAATGAACTGTGGGGCACAAAGAAACACACGTTCCCCTCACAGCTGCCGACAGATTATGAGTGTGTCTGAGCAGCAAATTTCCATTTTCTGTTTCTTGGACTGTGCATTGTATAATTAAACTGCATTTTAGTATTTTCTGTTAAAAAAGAAGCAAAACCTGCCACCATGATGCTAGGCTGTTCTGAATGATTGCTTGCTTGCTTATGACAAGACTCTTCAACTTTGGTCCTTGAAGGCCACTGTCCAGTAGAGACATTGTATAGGTCCATAGGACATTTAGCCTCTTTTAAGATCTGCCATGTGAAAATCATAAGGTCAAACGCTTTGAAAAGCAATAGCACAACAAACCACATTTTTCAAGGTATCATTTATGTCTGGTGAACAAACATGAGATGGGATGAGTTCCATGCCAAAGTTTAATACTTAGGGTTAGTGTATAGCGTGCCTTAGCAAGCACCACAAATAATGCCATTTTAAGAATATCACCTCATTTCAAGGCTACCATTTAGGAAGCTCGGATTACGGCCACAAATCAGAGCAATAAACCCCAAGGTCTGCATCCAAAACCTCTTACCCAGACTGCCACCTCTAAAGAAGTGGACTATTTCCAAATCCAAAGCAAATATAATCAGATCAGATCACAAATCAATCTGACTTCCATTCATCACCCTGATAGTAGATAACCAACACCCACACTTCAACACTACCACTGTTATTTAAAATCACATGATGTATGGATGAATACATAATTTTCTCGTTGCAGCACTGGCTTCAAGGAATGGTGGCCGCCAGCGTCTTAGGCGACCATGAGCAAACACTTCTTTATAAGAGCCGCCGTAACTCAGAGAGGGCAGATCGCATGATCGCTGCTCTCTGGTTCGTGTCACCAGCTGTGTGTGTCATTATGCCCAGGTGGGTTGGCAACCAGCCAGCTCCCCTGCCACCGCTGAGGGTTTAATTAGCTGAGCCTCAAGGCAGTGGAGTCCCGGATGCCTCGGGGGACACAGGAGGGTGATCTGTGTCGCACGCGACGGTGTGACGTTGACCAGCCATGACACTGTCGTTCCATTCCATCTTGCTCCAATAGAGTGCGTATCTGTAGCAGGTGAGTTAACGGATGATATCTGCCTCGAGCTCCACTTTTTCCCCACGGGACGAGAAGAGAACAGCATCTCCTCAAGGACTCATCTCTGCTGTGCACCCGACATCTGTATGCTCCCTGCCACCACACTGCTGATGAAGCAAGAAAGATGTGCACACGAAAGAGCAGAATGCAGCTCACACTGCTGCCCTTGCTTTGCCACTCGCTAATGAACAGCCGGTCCATCTGTTCAGCCTGGTTTCATGTTTATACGTAGGTATTAATGCATTTATAAGCACACAACTTAACATTTTTGTAAATTTTTATTGATGCTGAAACTTAACAATTTAGACGTATTTTAACATTTAAAACGTACAAATAGATACGTATTATTTAGCTAAAAAATGTACAAATATTTATGTATCTAATATATCATTAAGATATTCGCATCAATGCATTTTTATCAATAAGCGATTTAGATTTTTAGACCCCTTAACCTACCCCCAAACCTAAACCTACACATTTTACAGCGAATATGCATTTTTATCATTTTATTAATAAGAAATTTCGATTTTAGACCCCTTAACTTAACGTTACCCCCAAACCTAAACCTACCCATTTTACAGCGAATATGCATTTTTATCATTTTATTAATAAGCAATTTAGATTTTAGACCCCTTAAACTAATGTTACCCCCAAACCTAAACCTAGCCATTTTATAGCGAATATAAAAGGATATAAAACACAATTGACCGAAATATGCAGGAAAATAACCATTTTAGTAACAATATAGCATTACAAATATTTTTATAGTTGTTAATCCCACTCCTACATCTTATACTGTAAAAAAATACCTATGCTTAGGTCGAAAAACACGACAGCCAGATAAATGCAATTACAATAATTTATTTATTGCAAAAACGTAAAAAGCAATAACGCTACCAAAAGTAATCTAAATGACGATACGTTGCAGCCGCAGTCCTCTCTGGCAGAATACACCAGGTTTGTGTGAGGTGCAGAGCAGAATTTATTGTGAAAATATTATCCATATTTTTTACCTGAACCTCTCGCTCAATGAGTGAACTCGTTACGGCGCGCGCATGCTTGCATCATTCAAACACACACCTCACCAGAAACACGGCATGTCGCAATCTGTGACGAATGCAGGTGAGAGTCAATGAGCGTTCGATTATCCTGCCGTAAAACCTGTCGTTTGAAGCATCAACATTTAAATTCGTAATGAGTGCATCAGTCAGCGCGGGCTTTGCTGGACTTGCTGCTCGGCATGGAGATGAAGACGAATAAAAGCTTGGATTTGGGTCTGTTCCTTGCAGTCGTATGGATTATGAGGATCTGGCAGTGCATGTGCCGTAATTACAGTGAAATGTCATGGTGGTGGCAAATATTATTTATTTTAAGATTTAAAGTGAAGTCTTGTTTAACATTATGTAGGCCTTTTATTGGAAACGAGCTGGCAGCAGATATCACACAACAAAACAAAATGTTATCATTTCATATTAAGTAAATGAGTAAACAATTTAATGATGCAATTGAAAATAAGGTAATTGATTTGACAACAAAAAACAACTAATAATAAAATGAATGCCGCAATTTCAATATTCATAAGGATTAATTTGTAGATGTCATCGATACGTCGATGCTGGTATTTGTAGCGTTTAGATGCTGAAAATGTAAGTATTTGTACGTTTAGATGCTGAAAATACGTAGTATTTGTACATGCTGAAAATACGGCATGCAAATACATGCTGAAAATACGTACGTATTTGTACGTTTAGATGCTGAAAATACGTTAGTATTTGTACGTTTAAATGCTGAAAATACGTACTTATTTGTACGTTTAGATGCTGAATTATGAATTATGTGTACATAATGTAGAATGTGTACATACGGTGTATAATGTGTATTGATAACTAAGTATGTCTTTAGTATATGTATGTGTTTTTTGCACATTGTCTTCTGTACCTGGAAGTATGTACTGTCTATATGTAAATTGTTTTTTTGCACTGTCTGGAGCACGCTCTCAAGAATTTCACTCACCCTGTGGTGATGTGACAATAAAAGTGATTTGATTTGATAATATGTTAGTATTGTGTTTTAGTGCCTGTAAAAAACACACATCTAAGGCCACTGTTGGATTTTACTGAAGAAGAACAGGGTGAAAGTAACACCAGATTCAGTGGCCAAGTATGTCTCCTGATCTGAACCCAATCGAACACCTATGGCAGGAATTCTGAAGAGACAAGTCTGAGCATCACTCTCCATCCAGCATCCAATCTCTAAAAGAGGTCATTCTTGAAGAATGGAAAAAGATAGATCTGGCCACTTTATTAGGCACACCCTGCTATTCCCGGGTTGGATGTGCCCCCAGAACTGCCAATTCTGGCATAGATTCAACAAGGTGTTGGAAACATTCCTCAGATATTTTGGTCCCATGATAGCATCACGCAGTTGCTGCAGATTTGTTGCACATCCATGATGCGAATCTCCCGTTCCACCACATCAAAGGTGCTCTAATTGAGATCTGGTGACTGTGGAGGCCATTTGAGTAAAGTGAACTCATTGTCATGTTCAAGAAACCAGTCTGAGATGATTTGAGTGACATGATGCATTATCCTGCTGGAAGTAGCATCAGAAGATGGGTACACTGTAGTCATAAAGGTGGACATGGTCAGGGTAGGGTGTATGCTCAATTGGTACTAAGGGGTTTGCCAAGAAAATATCCCCCACACCACACCACCACCACCAGCCTGAACCTGAGACAAGGCAGGATTCCATGTTTCATGTTCTTTACACCAAATTCTAATCTGAATGTCGCTGAAAAATCAGACCAGGCAACGTTTGTCCAATCTTCTATTGTCCAATTTTGGTGATCTTGTGTGAATTATAGCCTCTGTTTCCTGTTCTTAGCTGACAGGAGCGGCACCCGGTGTGGTCTTCTGCTGCTGTAGCCCATCTGCTTCAGGGTTCGACGTGTTGTTTCAGAGATGGTATTCTGCATATCTTGGTTGTAACGAGTGGCTATTTGAGTTACTGTTGCCTTTCTATATCTCTAACCAGTCTGCCAACCTCTGACATTAACAAGGCATTTCGTCCACACAACTGCTCACTGAATATTTTCTCTTTTTCGGACCATTCTCTGTAAACCTAGAGATGGTTGTGCGTGAAAATCCCAGTAGATCAGCAGTTTTTGATACTCAGACCAGCCCGTCTGGCACCAACAACCATTCCACGTTCAAAGTCACTTAAATCCGCTTTCTTCCCCATTCTGATGCTGTTTGAACTTCAGCATGTCGTCTTCACCACATCTGTTATGCATTGAGTTGCTGACATGTGAGGATTGGCAATTTGTGTTACCAAGCAATTGAAAAGGTGATCCTAATAGTGGCCGGTGAGCACTGTGTATATATATATATATATGACTTTCATTTATCAGATGAACACAAACTAAGATCTAAATTATCTAAACTAAATCATCTTTCTTCGTATAACAAGGGACGTCCAAAAATGACACTTCAAAAACTACACAAAGTGAATATGACAGTAACTCATACAACCCCTTTTAATGATTCAGTGTCTTCTTAAGTTAAATTATAGGCATATGTAAGAAAATTACAAATACTAATATTTTAAACTTGACCGTCGTGTTCACTTTGTGTGGTTTCTGAAGTGGTCCTGTCCCCTTGCATTTTATAGACTAAATATCTTTGCTTGTGTTCATCTGAAGAAAGAAAGACAAAAACATCTGGAACGACATGAGAATCTTAATTTTTGGGTGAACTATCACTTTTAATAACAATGTGAGTGATACAGAGGTTAGAAACAGACAGAATGCAAGAATGGGTTGAATTAATGAGGAGAGTCATAGAATTAAAACATACAATATTACCGTTTTGAAAGGCTACTTTTTTGTGTTGTCTACGTCACTGTCTGAAAGGATAATTCATCTTTTAATTGTTTATTTGGGGCATTATTTTGGGGGGGATTTTCCTTAGCAAATATTGCTACATAATTATTTTTTAATAATATCAATTAATGAGAAAATCATGTAATTATTAAGATAAAAAAATATTAATTCACAGTCCAAATTCCTACTCAATGTGTCATATAATGACATATCATTAATACAACTTATATTAGTTTGAATCCTTCACTGAATTAACTGACTGAATCCATTAAAACAATTATTGAATTACCATCTGACTCACTTACTGAACTGAAAGTCTTTCAGACATGTCTGACCTGAAATTAAGCGATTTTGCTCATTTTATTTGTACATTAATAAATTGTTAATATTATGTACAGTTTTTCCAAAATTATTTAAAAATAATAAACTATAATTTAATTATTTAATGTTTTGACATGTTACTAAAATTTTTATTTTTATAGATAGTGATTAGTGGGGGATTGGGATGAATTTGGCTCCCCGGAATTATGATATCTACTACGATGTTTTGAAAATGCTATATTTAACTATTAAAGGAATGAAGGAATCTGCTTTTCGTGATTTATCTGTGAAACTATGGACACTATACAAGGTCTATGGTAATTACTGCCAGTGCCTGCTAAGAACTGCTAAACAGCACGCACACACACACGCACACGCACGCACACGCACGCACGCACGCACGCACGCACGCACACACACACACACACACACACACACACACACACAGAAACAGAGAAACAGAAACATGCATCTGCATGATGACAGTGCTTAAAAACAGCTGTAAGGGAGGCACGTGGAGGACACAGAGATATTGCAGCTGCGTGTTTTTCTCTCCATCTTTTTTTCTATTACATGCCCTCATGTTCGCTCTCTCATTCTCAACACACACACACACATACACTAATGGATTAACTTCTTTGTGAGGAGCTGTAGAGCTGAGTGTAATGGATCTGTCTGGGGCCGTGATTGAGAGTGTCTGTTCAGGACCAGAAGAGAGCGAGAGAAGGAGAGACAGACAGAGTAAGTAGTTCACCGTATTCTTCAAGGTTGCTGATTTTTTTATAAAAAAAACAAAATTTGTTTACATTTTTAGTATGGAGCAATGAGTACTTGAGACGTCCAATAGGGTCTGGCTGCAGACTTGCACTTGCCCTCTCATTACTTGCACTCTCAGACATTTGCGCTTCCACGAGTGACGTCACTTGCAATCTTTTATATTTTGTTCTATTTATTGATAATTTTTTGTTTGAATCTCTCATTAGCCAGGTGGTGAAGACAAGAAAAAATAAGCTAAAATACAATGTCACTTGCAAACGCTGCTTGCACTTTCCGCTACCTGCGACGTCACTTGCATTTGACACGAATCGTGTGCATTGCCAATAGAGACAAGATGCTGTGGTGGTTAAACAATTAAAACTAATTTAATGTCATAACATACAGGGTCCTGAAAGTCATCTGTAGGAGAAAAAGACAAGACCCACAAATCCGTCTTGTCTCCATTGGCAACACTCACGATTAGTGTCGAATGCAAGTGACGTCGCAGGTAGCCGAAAGTGACATTGTAATTTAGTTTATTTTTTCTTGTCTTCACCACCTGGCTACTGTTGTAAAATGTTGAGAGATTCAAACAAAAAATAATCAATAAATAGAACAAAATAAAAAATGTAAAAGACTGCAAGTGACGTCACTCGCAAGTGTCTAAGAGTGCAAGTGCAAGTGTGCAGCCAGACCCTTCTCGAGACGTCTGTATCGTGTCTTGCTGTTTTTTTCAGTGTCTCACAGATTGATTATTAAATGCACTGTTACAATAGAACTCCAAACATAAGGCATCATGCTTTGTCTTATGGGAAGATTCACTGTACATTTTAAAGACCATGCATTCTGCTGCATCATGTGTGTATATGAAAGATCACTGTTTTCATGATAACTGGTTATGCTTTAAAGTGCTTGAGTATTCATGCCATTCTCTAGATAACATTGCAAAAAAAAATCACTTTCACAAACATGATTTTTATCGTATTGTCTACATTCATAAAACAAGAATATAAGCAAAAAAAACGCTAGATATTCACATAATTAGTTTTTTTTTTAAACATAAACCTCGCTAAAATTTGTTAAAATGAGAAAGAGTTGTGCTTGAAAGAATAACTGTGGAAAGAAAAATAAACATAATTCTCTGCCGTTTAGTTAGATAAATGTACCATGTTTTAAAGAAATGTTTATTGAGTACCACAATGATTTATGAAAGATCATGTGACACTGAAGACTGGAGCTGAAAATTCAGCTTCACCATCACAGGAATGAAATACATTTTAAATAAAAAAAACAGTTATTTTAAATTGTAATAATATTTCACAATAATACTGTTTTTACTGTATTTTTGATCAAATAAATGCAGCCTTGGTGAGCATAATAAAGTATGCAGTTATTCATTAAATTATACCAAAAATTCTAGGGAGAACTGAGAAAAACTGGATTTAAATTTGCCATTGAGACATCAAGAGTGGCCAAACTGACCTGAATTCACCCCATTGGCATGTCAGTGCATAATAAATGGAGAGCTCCAAATCTCTTGCAGTAGCTGTATAAACAATGTCATCTTCAGTAGCAGGGGTCTCAGGCCCTTAACAATCTGTACATCAGATGGCCCTGACGGACAGCACTCCTTTCTAAGTACAGGAACCCTTGACACCATCTTTAATGTAAAAGGCCTCTAATTGGTAAATTGCATCCCCATCATGCTCAATCAGCAGTCACATAGCAACAGTGAGCCAAGAGACAGAGTCTGCTTATCTAGACCACATGAATGCAAGATACAATGGGAAGACAGAATGATTTAAGGGAAATGGAGAGAGAGAGAGAGAGAGAGAGAGAGAGAGAGAGAGAGAGAGAGAGAGAGAGAGAGAGAGAGACTTTCTTGGATCATGAGGAGAAAACTGGATTTCATAAAGCTTAGCGGTAAGGCCCAAAACACATGCCTCTAATAGGACCTGTCGCATTAAACATTCAACAAAGACACATTCAGGATTATGGTATATATACACTCAATAAACTGCCATCAATCATCTCCCATCTACTACAACTACTGTATACATATTTGGCTACATAAGCAGAGCCTCAACCAGCTCCTGCTGAAATGACTGATGGGTACGACAGATAAAACATGGCCACATGATTCCGTTGCTCCTGAAGGCAAGGTTTCCCTGCTGTTCCTCACACATGATCAATGGAGGAGTGAGGAGGGGTGCCTTTTCAGCCCTAAATGACCCAGTTTGTTTTGTTGAGCCATTGATTCCCGCACAAACCACAGCCGTTTAACATAAAGAGTGCTACAAGGCCTTCCAGATTACTGAACACAACACACACACACACACACACACACACACACACACACTTCTGCAAATATCCAAACACATCATACACAAAATAGGCTGAGGAGGACACAAATGGACAGATTGCTTTTTATCCCTGCATTACGAGCTTTACTGAGACATTCTTAAACAGAAGTGAATAAAAGGATGTTGTTCAATGGTACATAAAACATATAGTGGCTCCCCCACACTACAGATAGCTTTATAGATACATAATGCATGTGACAACCCATTACGGGAAAAGCAGAGCCAACATAAATAAAGAAAACAAAAGAAAACAAATATGACCTCCCCTAGAGCCCTGACAACTCAAATAAAAACATTGAGTTGATTTTCTTATTACATTTTTGACATCACATGTCCCCAAAATTGAAAGTAAAATCTTAAATCCCCAGTATTTTGGCATATTTTGTCTTTTGTCACATGGACTATTTTAACAATGTCCTTATTACCGTTCTGGGTCTTGAATGTGTCAGTTGCTTTGCTGTCTATGGGGGGACAGAAAGCTCTTGGATTTCATCAAAATATCTTAATGTGTGCTACGAAGGTGAACGAAGATCTTACAGGTTTGAAACTACATGGGAGAGAAATTAATGACAGAAGTTTCATTTTTGAGTGAACTGTCCCTTTACATGTCCTACTGAGAATGTTAAAATGTGGTATGGTTTGTGTGGTAAATGAAACCATTGGAATTTAAAGGAGAAATCTTATAAAAAATGTATGCATTTGCAAAATCTGTCAAGCCATACTGCTGGACACATGCAGTTCATGTAAGTAAATAAATATATTTCTTATACATTTTAAATAAATGTAAAAACAAAAATGAATGTGAATAGATAAATAACTGAATTATAAAGTTTTTAGAGCTACTTATTTTTTACTTTTGTACAATTCTAGTATTTGAGGCACTTAGGGTTAGGGTTATTTTTCATGTTTCAAAATGTGGTTCATAAAAGTATGTATGTATAAAATGTATGTATGCATAAAAGTGTGATTCATTATTTCAACATAAAATGAACAGAAGCCAATCAAATGACCCCAAATGCTAGAATATGTGTGCCTATGCATTGGATCCCCTGGCAACAAAGTGGATCCAGCTGTACAGTCAGAGCGGAACCCAGCACACTCCAGACCTCTATCTAAGTCACTCCATAATGGAAGCACACATGTTTAGACCAATTATTTCCTGTATTAAAGGTTTCTTTTAAAGTAAGCATTTGCACATGAAAAGACCTGGTGACTCATGGCTGTCTGCCTGTCCTAAGTCTGACACAGAGAGTGAGAAAACTGGGATTTGAACACTTCAGACCATTTGACAGACGGCTCACTTTCACTCAGGAAGACTGCAGCAACTGAGCAGCAATAAATGAGAGTGTTCCTGTGTTTATCTGTGTTCAGCAATCTGGACACACATCATGTTTTAATGGTTTTCTTCATCATTGTATCATCATCATATTTTGATGGATTACTGTTGCAATGATTGATAGAAAATATACACAAACGTCTCTTTTAAATAGTATTCCGTTTACCTTCTGGTTTCTACAGGCAGGAATACCTCACCATTAATTACAGCGGGTAAACAGAGCTTACTTTTGTGAATAAGGCGCTATAATGAGCCTAATTTAAATAGAAAGCAGGTATGTTTGTGCTAAAAAAATATGACAATGACTTAATTTAAATATTCACAATGCAGCAATATATCAGCACGGGTTAACTGTATTATGGGTGGTAATTGAATAAGAAGTGGGTTTTTGCGCTGGAATATTGCATGCAAAAGTGGCAACTCTTTTGTGAATTCGCCCTCAGAGTAAACTTATTTTCTTCTTTGGATTATGAGAATAGGAGCATATTAATCTACTCTTAGTTTCTGAATTTAGTTTGTTCAAGATATACTGAACATCTTAGAAAAATTCTACATACTTTACATGTCATTAAGTGTGTGTCTTTTCTAGGTACCCGTCATTACAGCGCCTGTCTAAAGCCTTTCCCTGTATTTTTGTCTTGGGGATCAGCGGTGACAGCGCTGGTTTATGGGTGTCAGAAACCTTGGCTGTTGCCATGGCAATGCCACACTGCAATACTGCGTGTAGGCAGACTGCGCTTGCTGCAGCATCGACACAAGAACAGGAGCCAGAACGGTGAGCGTTGCAGGAGAGACCTGCTGAATGCTAATCAGTCCCTCCACAGTTTGTCCTTCATCAGACCAGAGGAACACTCAGGATCTACATTATACCAACACTCACAATCTCTCTCTATTCTAGAACACATACCAATATCCATAAGGGAAGAAAGAAACATTTTGTTTTGTTTGGCAAGCTATTTATGACCTGAAAAGCTCATTTGTTCTGATTCCTCTGTTTGTGGGTAGTTGAAAAATAAAATATAAACAAACTTTTTTTTTAATTTTACCTAAAATTTTTAGGATGAGTTCTACAGCTATTTTGATGCTTTACAGATCTAGAGATGTGTGGGATTTTTTTGAAAGAAGTGTCTTTTGCTCACTGAGGCTGCATTTATTTGATCATAAACACAGATATTGAAAATAACTGTTTTGTATTTTAATATATTTTAAAATGTAATTATTCCTGTGATGTTAAAGGGGTCATATGATGCTATTTTAAAGATTGTTATTTTGTGTATTCTGTGTAACAGAATATGTAAACACATTATTTTTCAAATATTGTACATTATTGTAGTTATTCTATGCCCCGCCTCTCTCAAACCCTTCGTTTTCAACAAAGTCCCTCCTTCCGAAAAGCACAGTCTGCTCTGATTGGCCAATTGACCCAGTGCATTGTGATTGGCCGAACACCACAAGCAAGCGTCAGAAATGTAACGCCCCTTACCATAATCGCGAGCTTCAGCTTTCAAGTTAGTTTTATCAGTTCAAGCCGAGAGGGGAACAGAGTCGCGTGACAGACATAGTGAATATACCCGTATGTATTTGCAGCAAACAAGCCGCGGTTAAGACTATCTGACGGGCTGTACTCGCCGCTGTGATGTGACCCTGTTCCCCTCACACACACACGCACGCACGCACGCACGCACACACACACACGCGTTACACGCAAAACTCCCCATTTGAACAGTCAATATCAAATACTTGAACTAATGACAAAACATACTTAAAGTTGCTGAAGCGCCAGATTGTCGGAGCAAAGTCGTAATTTACCTTTTTTTTTTTTAATAGCCTTCGTGCAAAGCCAGCCTTGAACTCTACTAGGTTCAAGAAACTGTCGTCCATAAAATGTGTTGTACAAATTCGAACATTTGGGTTGTACTGTTCCGCTGTAAACAAATCTTAACCAGTGATTCCCAATTGCATCTACTGTCAGAAGGCCAAATAAAGTGCTTTTACTTTCACCTAGAAACACACAGCGTCTCCCTGACACGGCTGCATCAACACTACTGCGGTTACTGAAACCACGTCTTCTTTCTTTGCGTGAACATTTGGGCGGCATTAAGCAAATATTTCCACATCGTGACGTTGACATGAGAGGGCGTGTTTGAATGAGCCGTTTTAGGGGGGTTTGAGACTTTAGTCTTTGCAACTTTAGGGATATCATCTATGCAAGAACAGCTTGCAACACTCTAAAGAGAAAGGAAAACTTGAAATAGCATCATATGACCCCGTTAAAGCTGAATTTTCAGTATCATTGCTCCAGTCTTCGGTGTCACATGATCCTTTAGAAATCATTCTAATATGTTGATTTGCTGCTTGAGAAACATTCATTCTTATCATTGATGAAAACAGCTGTGCTGCTTATTTTTTTCAGGATTCTTTGATGTATAGAAAGTTCAAAAGAAGAGCATTTATTTGAAATATAAATAGTAATGTATTTACTGTTATTTTTGATTTAATACTTTTTTTAATGATACTTGGCTGTTCACATAAATAGTTTTGACTATTATTTTGACTACTATAAAATATTGTTTAAAATAGTTCTGGAAGAAATAAAGCATGCCACAATGCAAGGCACTGCTTTACAACCACCCTCATACACTTTAATAAAGAACAGGTATAAACTTTAAAAATCCTCTGCAAATTATTTTTTATACCGGCAGCGCTCTATGCAGGACATATGGCCCAGTTTTAATTTTTTTATTTTTTTTTTTACTTTCTACAAATGTCTGCAAAGTTTGAGTTCTTAATCTGGATCAGAGGGAGCTGAAATGGAGCCTGTTTTCAGCAGAGCAGTTTGTGAATCTCTAAACACAGAAGTTTGCCGTTCACATCAATGCTGTCCGCTGCGCTCAGATCTGTTTACATTCTTCTGTTTCAAGTTTCTGACAAACTGTCCACTGTAATTGTCTCCAACCTCACAGACATTACTTAATTTTAAATAAACACATACCCAGTGTCCTGCAGCAGTGAACAATAGTTTATTCCAGAGACAAAAAAATGCTGTGATTATTAAAAATCACATTAAATTTAAAGTTGTGTTGGCACTGACAGAGATTCAACTGTTAACGGGTCGCCAAATTGCTGTGCTGCTGGTTACTAATAGTTGTGCCTACTCAACTCAACAGTATCAGACCACAAATCACTGTCCCCAACAGTCACTGGTAAATACTGGCATCAGACTGTATCCATGTGAATGCCACTTAAATGGTTTGTTTTAAGCCCAAATACAACCATTCTCAACAATTTGACCTCTGAGAAATGCTAATGGACTGAACTAAACTACATATACAGTAGAGGATGAGGAAGAGGAGGAAGGAGAAGCTTGTCTAAACACCCTAGAGTGAATGGAAAGTTAATGGGCCCTTTCCTAGCACCAATCAATCTGCACTAATCTATCCGGCAAGAGTTCTCCAGAGAGACAGCGGCCATGATTCCATCGCTGTGACAGCAAAGTCCACTCAGCCACATCGCCTGTTAGTCACCAGCCATTTTACTCTCTAACACACTAAGTACAGGGATCATACACCTCCAAAATTCCCCTTTTTTGATGAACCATCCCTTTAAGTTAAAAAACACAAATCAAGGTAACTTTAACAACCATTCACTACACAATCAGGCCCGACATTGTCCATTTTAGCTCTGCTTCCAGCTAAACACGTCCAATCATTTGCGACAACGTCTGACTAAAGTCCATGAACGCACATGACTAAATGCACATGACTAAAGCAAGCAGACATTCAAACTGTCCAGCCTATTTTGAAGCCCTGCTCAATCACACACGTCCCCCTCTGTGTGTCAGCACAGGACGGGCTCGTCCAAGTGTCTCTTTTTCCAAGCAATTGTGCCAATGTCCCACATTTCAGCTGGCCTGCATCCCCAACCGCCATGGATGTGGGGGTGGGGCAGGACATCTCACTTCCTGAACCAAAAATAACGCAGATGGTAATAAAACCTTGGCCGCTACGTACTCCCCAATGATCCCAGCTCCCTGTGACTATGATTTAGTTGGGATTGATTAACCATTACGACCAGGTCGAGGGATTCTGCTGAATCGTTATATACAACATTAATAATAAGCAATCAGACTCGCCTCCAAGCTGTACTCTTCCACAGTTCTCTTCAGGGGATCCACGATCTGCCAACATATGAGGATGCACAAATCAATCAGCAACATCCCACCCACGATGATAAAGAGCTTCTGGTCCTTGATAATCTGGAAGAGAAAAAAAGAAAAGCAATGGATGAGGTGATTAAGGGATGAGAAAGAGGCCGAGATGGGCAGGAACCATCAATGGACTGTTCACTCAATTGAAACGCATGATCTTCTCTCGCATTCTGAACCTTTGTGGATGAAAGCCCTGCTCCTGTCTGATCTTTTTCTCTTTTCTTCTATTTAACAGTGGTTGACCTGAACAGAACCCAAATCAAAGGAAAGGTCACTGCGAGGAGGCCTGCGTGTATTCTAGAGGAATCAGACGGCGGGAACGGACAAATTCTTCCGTGATTCAGAATAGAAACGCTAACTCGTTTTGATCTGATGTCTTTTGATGGTTTACCAATAGCCAAAACCTTGCGTCCTGGGAAACAAGGAGGTGGTGGGTTACTCTGCGACCATTGAGCATCATGCTGAATTCTATCAGAACGGATGCTCTTTATCTTCAATCAAACAGAGGTTAATGGTTTCATTAAATGGTCAGGCATTGGAAATAACACATGATCATGAGACTTCAGAACGCATTAGCACAATCACTGAAAGCAATGCTTGTCCATTTGACCGTTGGACTTCACTTTATTGCACAAAATCTCCTTTCATCTCGGCAAACGGAAGGTGATGATGGATCAAAAAAATAATAGCAGTCCTAAAATAATCCCTCCCCACTTTATGGCTACAGACAGATCTTAAAATTAAAATAATATGTGCAATAGTGCTGTTTACTAAAATGAAAAATCCCTCCCACTTTATTTTCTTTACAGACAATCTTAAAATTAAGGCTTTATACTCTTTGCACGATGTGCAATAGAGGCTGATATGCTGTTTACAGTAAGTGAAAACAGCAGCATTTTCTTTGCACAAATCCTATTTATACTTTATACTACCTACCAAATTTGGGTTGTTCTGATACTCTTTGCACCTCAGCAAATTTTGCTGCCTTACCCACTCTGTCAAAACTGAATGACATAACGCACGCCATTGGCTGAGCAATACCAAACGCAAGTATAGCTAAAAAATATAAATTTATGACATAACAATTAAAGCTATAGATCACCTAAAAATATAAATTTAGTCTTCTTTGTCTCATCTTCCTCATGTTGTTTCAAACCTGAATGATGTTCTTTCTACTGCAGAACACAAAAGAAGATACATAGAAAATTGATCAGAATTTTTTAAATGAAAGTCAATAGGTTCAATGGGTCCAACGTTCTTTTCGAGAAAAAAAGAGAGTTTTTTTCTCTTATAATATATTGTTTGTGTTTTGCAGAAAAAAAGTCATACAGGTGTGGAGGTTAAGTAAATGGTGACAAGATTCTCATCTTTGGTTGAACTATTAATTTAAGCAAACACACAATGGCTTAATTATAGACATTTGTGCACATTAAACTGGGAAGTAGTGCTTTAGCATCGAAAGAATGACACACTTCACCTTTAATGTAGCTAATTATGAGCTTGTAAACCAATAACATTAAGTTTTAAAACCCAATAGCTCTGTTAAAGCTTTTGTATTCACAGTTCAAATTGCTCACCATTTGTACAAGATTAGTGCTGCAGGTCTGCAAGGGCATGAGGTGCATTAGTGTCAGATTGTGTTTGTGCTCAGTCTAAGTTATGCAGGCCATCATGTGCTTGTGTCTGATTGAATTTACTGATGCAGACATCTCTGATGCCATGTATTTGTTACACAGTATGTTCCATAATGCAGTCCGAGTCTCTGAATGAGGCATGATGCAGTATGCAGGTTTACGCCATACAATAATTAATATTTAAACTTATTTGGCAGCCAAAAAAATATTTAAAAGGGTAGATATATGCTAAAACAATAAGAAACCAGACTGATAGACCAAATAAATTAAAGGCTTAAAGGGATAGTTCACCCAAAAATGTGGGTGAACTCACATCATGTCTTTCAAGCATTAAAAATATTGTAACAGCACCATAAATGTTTCAAAAAGCAATCCATATGACCTGTGTTCTATATACCAAGTCTGAAGCAATATGATAGCTTTGAGTGGCAAACAGTTATTTACTAAACATCTGAACACCTGTTCAGAGAAGTAACATTGTCTGATTCATGAAATAATCATTTTTTATATCTGAATCTTTTTAAATGAATCAACTGACCTGATTCACAAAACCTCTCTGAATGATTCGTTCTTAAGTCATTTCACTGACTCAATAACAGCTCTCTGGAGAGGAAGATTATCAGTGAATAATGACCTAATTTTTTCTTTGTTTTTCACACAAAGCTATCACATGAGTTCAGAAGACTTGCACACAAGTCATGCAGACTGCTTTTATTGCATTTTTTCATATATTAATTGCCTTTTTTCAGTTACAATTTAATGCAATTGCAAGGAAAGGAGTGCCCAGACTTTTAATTTCATAGACTTTGAAGAACATTTAAACTGTTTTTGTCCATGTGATGAAAGTGAAGGGTCTCCAAAACAAGACAACATTAGTTTTGAGGGTGAGAAAATGATGACATAATTTTAGTTTTTTGGATGAACTATCCCTAATCTGTCATCAAACTAATTTTACAGAAGATAAATGCATATTCAATCAACTGAAATGTGCGCAAGAGAAACAACTAAACAAGAAACAAGCATGTCATATATTTTGCATATGTGTTTGAGTGTGTATCTGCTCCATTTCCCTTTGTTCCTTCCTATCTCAGATTTAAATCTAGCAGAGGCAGATGTATGATCCTCAGAGGTGATTGACATTGCCCTCGCTGAGCCTCGAGGCAGGGAGAGACTGTAATGGACCCCTCAGATCACCGGACCTGCATCAAACGGCGGCTGATTTGCAACGGGCTGTCCGCGGAGTCACATACTGTGAGACTGCTTCTCAGCTTGATAAAGAGATGGCACACCCACATGCGCACTCACATAACACTGTCCTGACAGCAGCCATCGCTTCAGAGTGCCAAAGCCCAGCAGTCCATCACTGCGTGGAGCAGGAGTCAGTTCACTGCCAGCTTCCTGCACACTGAAGTGCCCGAGGGAATTAAAGCCCTGAGCCTTGGCATTACCGGTCTCTGAATTTATTTATATGTAGTGAGTCCAGTTAAGAACTGCTAATTGAGTGTGAAAGTGCAACTGAAGAGAAGACACCAGGGAAAAAAAACTGACACGCAGTGTATCAACCTGGAATTACATCCCGTACTAAACCTTTGTTCGTAATTCCATTATCAGGGAAAACTGGATTTTTGTCGCTTCTTAATTCTAAAATAAATAGAAATAAAAGATTTTGACACATTGTTTATACAATGCAATGCACCCGACTTTGCAACATTGGATCAAATATGCAATATACATTTTTAAGATGATAACTGGACAACAATCTATTTAGAAACTTGGTCCAACATTTTAAAGCTTCAAAAAGGAGGGTAAAAACTGCACTACAATAATTAATTAAATTAACAAAAAATGTTTGATGCAACATTATCCATGGAATTAAATAAATAAATAGAAAAATGCTGAAAAGCTAAAAGTTTAAAATATGGCAACTTAAAAATTATCTTCTGGTTCAATGAAGCTCTGGGAAATAAAATTGGCTGCCATATAAAAGTTTCAATCCGCTACTTACTGTCAGGATTGTGGACTGATTTGTGTGTGTTTTGCTCCCCATGTGTTCCCTGTGACCCAGTTTCCCCTGTCTGATTGTGTTCATGTGATCCAGGTGTGTCTCGTCATTTAGCTTATGTGTCCTATCTTTATAAGCCCCAGTCTATTCAGTCAGTCCTTGATTGTCTTCTTGAGTGTCTTCCTTGCATGAGCTCCCTGTCTACCTGTGTCATATTAAAGTCCTTTGTTTTGTGAATCCTCATCTCAGTGCTTCCCTGAGATTTGTGACACTTACAATGGAAGCACAGTAAACATTAAAATCTACTTTACACAGTTTTAAAAGTTAAGCCATAAGACTTAAAGGTGTGATAGAATTGCTTAATGATCACTTGGAAAGTTTAGTTACCTCAATAGTATTATATTTAATAAACAAGCTTAAAAAATAAGCATTTGCTTGGTTTACTTGCATTGTAAATATTAAAGCTCGGAAATTGGCATTCTACACATTATTTTCAAATATGTATTGAAGCAGTACTGTTATTGTTAACTAAAACAATTACTTTTATTGGTTGATTGATATAAAGCATATATATATATATATATATATATTAGAGGAAAAACTTGCCTTGGCAACTAAATAAAATAAAATAAGTTGAAGGGAACAAAAAACTAAAATTAAAAATAAATTAAAATCTATCGCATTATCTAAATCTCCATTCCAACATCCATGTATAAACTGCAGTATTGTTCTGTTCTGTTTTAGTATTATAATTCTTCTATATAATAATCACCATTAAAATGCTCCGAAGTGTGACGATTATGATGACAAAAGGGCTTTTCACACTTGAAATTGTTAACTCTGGGTCATCTAAACCCCGGATAAGCTGAATCCTGTGTTATCTGTAATCACGTTTCACACTGCTCATACTATACCTGGGGTTAACTGTTAACCCTGGTATTCATTAACAGTCGGTTCACACTGTACATTCCTGAACCCGGGCTAACATTCTTATTTGCATATTTGCGGTGTCACTATCACTGATTGGACGAACAGAAGGCAACCTGTTTACATGGCTTTTCACGTGTCTTGCCAGTTATTAAAAACAACGCCACCGCTTGTCTTTAGATCAACGAAGATTGAGGAACAGCTGATAGCTGTACAGGTAGGGATAGCCATTTTAAAATAAATTTAGTAGCAGAGCTACTGCAAGCGATTTAGGGCTGGAAATCCATTTATCCTTTGCTTATCCATTTACTTCTGCTTCTTCATGAAGAGCACAGGTCATGGTTGCTCAGCAACGGCAAACGTTAGCTACAGAGCGCTTTGGAAAGAAGGAGAAAGCGGCGCGCTTAGCGTTTTAAATGCGTTTTTAGATGCGACATGTAAACGGCCTCAAATTTTTTTCCGTCTTTTGATATTTCTTCTCACTGGCTGTAGTTTACACGACGCGCGTTTCCTGTTAATGACGTGACATGAGCATCGCTGCTCAATTTCTGATTGGCTGTCTGTTGCCAAGCGTCCAGCAGCAACAAGCAAACACCGCTCCGTTTCACACTGAACAAACTTAGCACCGCAATGCGGGGTTAACACCACTCTCGAGCAGGGTTTCATAACCCCGGGTAAAATGCGGTGCTAACACCGCTTTCAAATTACAGGTGTGAAACGTGTCTTTACCCGGGGTTAAAAGCGGTGTTTAGAACGACCATAACCCGGGGTTAAGCGCAGTGTGAAAAGCCCTAAAGATGACAAATTATTCCAGTCCCTGTGTGTTCTGCCTCACTTTAACCCAATCAGTTATGCCATAAGACCAGAGGTGATAATATACACAGCTGTTCAAAGGTTTGGGGTCAGAAAGATTTTTTTAAAGAAAATTTATACTTTTATTCAGCAAGGATGCATTAAATTGATCAAAAGTGACAGTGCAGACATTTACAATGTTACAAAATATTTTTATTTCAAATAGATGCTGTTTTTTTTACTTTCTATATACATCAAAGACTCCTGGAAAATATTATACCACAGTTTGCTCAAAAATATGAAGAAGCACAACTGTTTTCAGCATTGATAATAATAATTTTTCTTAAGCACCAAATCAACATATTATAATGATTTCTAAAGCACCATTCAGCTTTGAATATAGTACACAAGATTATTTTACATTTTAAAATATACTGTTTTAAATGATAATATTTCACAATAATACTGTTTTTACTGTATTTTTGATCAAATAAATGCAGCCTTGGTGAACAAAAGAAACTTATTTTGACCGCAAATGTTCAAACAGTAAACAAATAGATCAAATATTTATAATGATTATTTGAAATCTTTTTGTATTGATATGTTTTGTATGTAAGACCTTTCATTGTCATGCACCAGTGTGTTTGGCCAAGTTAGCATGCAATGTCACTCCATGAGGGTTAATTCAAGATGTAGTGTGAAATGTTGTATCTGACATGCTTTGAAAGCCCATTTCTCACCTTCTTCTTCATCTTTACATTCTTGAAGATGGCGTGCACTCTCCAGGTCTTTGCAAACATGGCACCAAACGCTGTTGTGTAACCCACAATAAGGATCCATGTACGGACCTAAAACATTAAATGTGAAAGTAAAACAAGGTTGCTAACTTGCTACAAACCAGAAGTTCTTATAATTTAAGATCTGAAATAAGATTAGACTCTCACACCAGTATATAGAATACAAAGCAGCAGAAGCTGCAAAACCATCAAATCTAATGATCCTACGCCCGCTATAGGAAAGCAAATTGGGTGCCAGGGTGTGTAGTGAATTCTGTGGAAGTTCTTGAGGCATAATTTTTTCTTTGTCCTCCCTTCCTCCTCTGTCTCTCTCTTGCTCTCACAGATCTAGTATTCTTTATTATGAGCTCCCATGGGAAAGAAAATTTTAGCATGTAAAAGGCAGGAATCAATGATAAGGATGGCCTGCTGGCCTGGAGAGAGTGTTAGAAAGTTTGGAGCCAGTTTATGGAACTGCAGTGCTGTCATTAGATCTTGTTTGAAGATCATGTTTTTATGTGGTTTTTATGTGTAATGTGCTGAGCATTGTCATAAATTCTTCTGATTTAAATTGTCACCAAATAGATATTAAATTGTGACTGAAAGTAAATCATGTTGGACACATAGAAGGTTGAAAAATCATTATTAAATCATCACACAGCTGCTTCTCAATAAATTAGAATGCCGTGGAAAAGTTAATTTATTTCAGTAATTTAACTCAAATTGTGAAACAATTTAATACAATCGTGTATTAAATAAATTCAATGCACACAGACTGAAGGAGTTTAAGTCTTTGGTTATTTTAATTGTGGTGATTTTGGCTCACATTTAACAAAAACCCACCAATTCACTATCTCAACAAATTAGAATATGGTGAAATGCCAATCAGCTAATCAACTCAAAACACCTGCAAGCATTCTAATTTATTGAGATGCACCTGTATATGAGTTATTTCCACCGAATTTATAGTTCACACCAGAGGCGTCATGCCCATTCAAAGTGAGGGCACGTGCCCCCTCAGATTTTTGAGCCAAGTGGATTTTTAATGCAGCTTCCAAAGGACAAAAATAGCCAATTCATATTTTCTATATTTAATACAATCACACAGGAGTGATTAGAACATTCAGCGCCTCTTATCATCAGCTGCTAAATTCAAATCTGCGTTCGCTGGCTGGCGCTGAGCTAGACACAGACGCGTTATCACAGCACTGTGCATTATAACCAATCACACAAGATGCTGTTGAGCTTATGAATGTAAAGACCAATCAGAGGTGTTCAGATGAGTCATCGCTAACATGCCGGTGTTTTCTTCACCCTCGCTGACTGAACACCTCTTTCTTTAGTTAGACACAACAAAATGCAGATGTGTGTACGAATCTTCGAACAGCTTCAGTGATTTTAATGGGAGTTTTTGAGAGTGCTTGAACTCTACTGTCAATAAAACATTTATTTGATAATGTAGCTAAATGTTCTTTGCTCTCTTTTTGTACAATGCAAATGTTATGATTTGTAGCCTAACTTACAATGTTTTTATTCACATTAACATTCAATGTTAAATTCCCATTAAATATAAAGTCAGTCATATTAAAATATGTCATGGCATGACACCCATATCTGCTAATTAAGTAAACAGACAGGTTATTATGCATAGTTAATATACTACAATGTTAGGTTACTTTGACCATCGCTCACTAGATCAACTAACAATCTACAAAGATAAGAATCGAGATATTTCATGATATAGTTAATGCGTTTGGGAATGTTTCGAATAAAAAGGAAAAAATAAATAAAACATAAGTGTTGTTGTGGCTGCTGTGTGTCACATGACGACCCCCCCCCCACCAACTCATGCCCCCTCAAAAATAATGAGTGCATGACGCCCCTGGTTGACACATTTTATTGTTTAAAACCCTGAATTAAATGGTTGTAACCTGTTTTCATTTATTTACTGGAATTAACAATATAATTTATTTTTTTAAACAGTAAAAGGTTGCTAATGTCGAGAGAATATTAGCAGAAAAGTCCTTATAGTTTATTCCTGATAAGTTCAACCCATTTTGTCTAGGATAAAGAAATCATGCAAGCATGAAAAAATAAGAAAGAAAAAAATAACTTTATTTAATAAAAAAGCACGAATAATAAATATCCAGTTTTACTCTATCCTTAATATTGCAACGCAAGCCTTCATCTTCACAGGCTGGAAAGATGGACCAATTTCAGGCAGGTAGCATGTGTCCTGCTCAACACATTTGTGAGCTATTTCCCTTGAGACTCAAGCTACTGCAGTAGCCAAAGCCTCGTAATTAAAAGGTGGATTATGGTCACATGCAAACAGGCAGTGGAAGCGTGACGAGACACATCCAATCATGCTTACTCAGTTTGGTTACAGTCTGAGTAGCAGAGGTGAAAAGTGTTCAGATTCAGATACAGAGGAGACCAAGGCAAGTTGTCTCAGGGGAAGTTGTCTCAATCTTTAAAAAGTTTCATGTCAAATTTCCAGTTGCACAAAAGTTTGTTTTCTCCAGCACTGGTTTGCATGTTTGTAACACCAATGTCATAAATCAGTCCTATAGTATAATGATTATCAATGTTCTTCACACTAAAATCATTATGCTTGCTTATTATTGTGACCGATTATCCATTATAGTTGTTTGTAGCTAAAAGAAAAAAAAACTTAGAACGTTTATGGGAGTAAAAAGCGTGATAACTAACCCATGGTCTACCCATGTTCACATCTGATTCACAGAAATCAATCATTACTTACAGTACAGAGGGTCTCAAATTCCTTGTCTGACACAAAGGATCCGTCCAGACCAAAGAGGAAAATGGAGGCGTATGACAGCATGCCCCCCAGAATGATCAGGTTATTCATATAGGGACTCGACATTTTGATCAGCCTGCAGATGGAGGGAAGCACACATCTGATACATTAAATATTCACATTCACATGAATTATTAACTAATGCAATTATATGTGCATCTACACCTATGACTATATCATATATAGCGGGATCTAAAAGTCTTAAACCACTAGTAGAAGTGCATTTATTTCACACTATTGTAATAATCTTATACACATGTATGCAATTGTAAGTAATATTATCAGAATAGGTTTGAAATCAAAGAAAGTCTTCTGGGAATCAACTTTATTTGGGGGGTAATTAGGTGTGCACATCCAAATCACAAATGGGTTCAGGTGCAGGACAACAGAATAGTAAGGAAAAAAGAAAGAAGATAGATAGATCTAAAATATATATATAAATATTTGATGAAAAATATAGTAACTGTAAAATCTGAAATTTTTTTACAATTTAAAATACCCTTTTCTATGTTAATATTTTAAAATGTAATTTATTCTTGTGATGGTAAAGCTGAATTTCAGCATCATTACTCCAGTCTTCAGTGTCACATGATCCTTCAGAACTCATTATAATATGCTGATTTGCTGCTCAGAAAACATTTAAAAATGTTTATGTTTTTCTAGGATTCTTTGATGAATAGAAAGTTTAAAAGAACAGCATTTGTTTGAAACTGAAATATTGTGTGACATTATAAATGTCTTTACCATCACTGCTGATTAAATTAATGCATCCTTGACTAATAAAAATGTTCATAAAAAAGCCCAAATCTTCCTGATCCCAAATTTTGTACAGAAGTGTATCTAAACTGACTCAAAAGTAATGCAGAATCTTAAATATGAACTTTTCCTATCTTAACTTTTCTATTTTACATATATCTTAAAAACTGATTTCCATATGAAACAAACGATCCCAGATTTTCAATGTGGTCTTATTCTTGAACTAATTCCTTGCCCAGCACTGACCTGTGGTTGCGGTTTTTGATGTTAAAGAAGAGGAAGGTTCCTCCCATGAGCATGCCCAGGATAGTGATGGTAGACAGGATGCTGTAGAGGGGGACATTTATTTGCCGGCGCTGCAGACGCACAAACGTCCGATCCTTCGGTGGTTCAACACCTACAAGAGTCATGATAGTTCACAGTCAGTTAGTCTCAGAGTCACCTCTAAGAACGTCACCTATGAGAAAGCTTTCGACATCTCCTGGGAAGACGTTCCTGTGTAATTGAAATGACTGCGGTTTTAAAATGCCATACCAAATAGAAGGAGAATTGATGGGGTTATCTAGTCACTAATGTGACATATTAGCTCTATTTCTGCCCAAGGGTTCATAATAATGTTTGTAGACGGGTTTAAAAACGGTGGCGGTGATTGTGATGTAAGATGCGATTAGATCTTACATAATAATGAGAAGTTGGAAGACAGTCGAGCACTTAAACCAAATGAGTCAAGAGTTGTTTGTGTGACTTGCGTGAACAAACTCAATGTCTTGACAACCTGGGTGTTTTCAAGTACTTCTGTGAGGCTTTAATGCTATTAGCTCAAAAGCAAATGGTTCAGAATTGTTTTCAGTCGACTTTAGAAAACAAACTCAGTTGTGGTCAACTTTTTCCCCACTTAACCCTATAAAGCCTACTGTGCCACATTTAATATGCTCATTTGGATTTTAAA
The DNA here is from genome assembly GCA_027422405.1 of Ptychobarbus kaznakovi. Lineage (NCBI taxonomy): Eukaryota > Metazoa > Chordata > Actinopteri > Cypriniformes > Cyprinidae > Ptychobarbus > Ptychobarbus kaznakovi. Next base: position 63,642 of record JAPDDN010000301.1, on the reverse strand, counting down.
TTAACAATATAATCATATATTGTGGTACTCTAGTGAACGTGTGTCGAAGACTGACACAGAAGAGAAGAATTGCTGAATAAAGTCGTTATTTTTGCTTTCTTTGTGAAAAAAAGGTATTCTCGTAGCTTCATAAAATGAAGGTTGAACCACTGATGTCACATGGACTATTTTAACAATGTTCTTACTACCTTTCTGGGCCTTGACCATGTAAGTTGCGTTGCTGTCTATGCAGAGTCAGAAAGCTCTCGGATTTCATCAAAAATATATTAATTTGTGTTCTGAAGATGAACAAAGTTCTTATGGGTGAATTTTCTGAAGAACAGATTTTCATTTTTGGTTGAACTATCCCTAGTAAAAGGGTAGTAAAAGGCATTTTAGTATCATTATAAAAACTTCCTCCAGATTGTGGTACATATTTCTTTTTGATGTGAAATATTGACATATTTTTATAAAGTAAATGTAAGAATAGCTTTTATATTGTTAGTAATATGTCAAGATAAACACTTGCTGAATGGAAGCAAGTTGGGACTAGATTTTCTAAAAAACTGTGTATGGAAAATCATGCTAAAATGTGAGAATCAAATATAAATCAACAGACTTTTTGGGAACACTTACTTGTAAAATCATCATCAAATTGCATTAGATTATATGTTTTGCATAATTTTGCTCAAATCGAGTGTTATTTTCTCCTTGGGTTTGAGCTCCGCATTCCCCTTTATCATGCTAGTTGAGCCATAATGTCTCAAATATGATACTCAAAAAAGCACATATGCATTTTGTTTTCGATTTTAGGTTCAACAATCTGTTCTATTTCAAACAATTATATTTCCTGACTATTATTTCATACATCAGGCTTTACAGTAAGTATGCCAAAAGATTCCCTCAGATACTCTTAACAAGTTCCATAAAAGACAATACAATTTCGTATTTCTTGTCCACCACTGTTTTCCACAGAGGCAGTTTGAAAAGAAAATAAATATTCATGGATTATGGAAAAAACAAACAAAAGAATGTCAATGTGAGCAAACAGAAAAATCACTTTTGAATTATTCAGATGACCACACATGGAACAGTGAGTACACAACATTGGCAGGCGTGTGAACCTTCTGTCTCTCTCTCAGTCAAACGCTGACCCACAAACACAAACAAACATGGATTTTCATACCTTGGAACCTCATGGTGTTGTTGATAAGGTCCAGGACATCCGCAATGGCGTTATACTCGCCCACCTTCACCTCTTGACCCTCTGTGAAAGACAGCAAGAACAAGAGGACAGCGTTGATAAGAGCAGTGTGTTCAAAGCTGGCGGGCCCCAGAGAGAGACAAGACAATAAATATAGTTTCTGTGCACTCCACTGCAGAACCAGTCCAACATATTGTCCCAAAATGCTCAGAGCGATTTTGAACTTAAAAAGTATGTAAATTGCAACCTTATGTATTTGCACATCAATTAAAAGGCACCTAGTTAGCAAATCTGCAGAACCAATGATTTCTCATGATGTCTAACTTAGAAAAACAGCTTTACTTTATTCAGAAAACCTAACAGCTTCAGTGACAAGGACACAGTCAGTACATTTTTCCATAGTTTCTGTTGTGACAAAAATGTCCTTTAAATCTAGTCAATATTTAGTCTTGTTATATTTATTAATTTTAGCGAATTGTTAAGGCGCTCAAGATATATTTCTTGTTATTATTAATGTTGAAAACTGACCCCAAACTTTTGAATGAATATGAGCCAAACTGTAAAAGACCAAATCAATATTTAGTAATTTCATCTAGTATAAACAAAAGCATTTGAATGAGCTAATTAACCAGTTATCAAAATACCAATTTCCTCTTCGAAAAACCAAAATTATTAGTGCAGTGTTAAGATTTAGTATTTTTTTCTTAGATTTTTTCACTTAATTATCACCATGGTGCATCTTTTTGTTATGTTTTATTACTGCTGACAAAACAAAAAACCTTGTTGACAAGAACAACATTGAACTGGGTATTAAAGATGAAAACAGGATGGTTAGGTGAAATTTAAGGTTATCCACAGATGCAATAAAATAAAGCTTAGTGTCAATAGCCTCCCAGCAGAACAAGACTTACTCTCAGAGACCAAATACGAAGCAAGTCAATTCCAAAAGCCATCTTAAAACTCAATATTTCTCCCTAATGTGCGCTTCACAGCTGCTTGTGTATTGACTGTCACACTCACAGGGAAGAAAACTCACTTAAAAACAGAGAACATGGGAAATAAGATATTTATCACTTGGCTCCTGGAAATTCATGTGTTTCCAAGACTGCTAATGCTAAACATTTATCATATGAATATGAATTGGACCCACATTCTGCTCATTGCAATTCATCTGATGGTTTCAGGTTTTCCCATTTAACTGCTGTGGGTTCAACCAGGCCAAACTTTAATGTCAATAACATTTTAAACACCGAACTAGATTAGGTTTTGTGCTCTCGGTGGATTTGCTGTGTCAGGAGAATCACTGACTGTGAATAATCATCGCTGTCCGTGTACATGTTTTTGCTGTAGAGAACGTCATCATTCAGGTACTTTGACCATGAGATCAATGGGACACTATAAAGACCGCAAGCATGTAAACTAGTAGATAGTGTTCAGTTACTAGTTGTTAACTGTAATTCCTTAAAAAGCCTTATATGTTGGTCAGGGTTAATTCTTTGTCAAAAATGAAGTAAGAAAGAAACAGTTTGGCCAGAACACAATCTTGCCAGGAGGTCATTGTCAAATAACTAGGTTAAGAAATGGCTCTGAGTGTCTTGTCCAGATGGTTTGGTGTGTGGTGGCAGTGGGTGTGATATAGGAGCTGACAGACTGGGACTCAAAAGATGGATGGCAAGCTCAATTGAGGATCAGAAGAACATCTTTAAATATTCAGCCTGGGCTACCCCTTCCTATCCTTTACCAGTGAGAGAGGAAGAGAGAGAGAAATGAGCAAAGAGAGAGGTTGGAAATGAATGGAACCTTGACAAAGTAATTTGAATGAATTATTCTTAAAATATCTGTCTTATTTTCCAATCTAAAACTGGATTCTTTTCATCTTTAATACAAGTTTATTTTGTCTTACTGTACTGGCAGTGTTTTTCATTTATTTTAAGTGTAAACAAGTAGAACAATTTAGAAAAATAAACAAAATAGCGAAAAAAAAATACATATAATACTATGCTACATAACTTTTCCCCAGATTTTTGGCATTGACAATCCTAGTTTATAAATGTCATATCTAGGCTGCAGATTTTGACAGAATCATGTAGTGTAGATTCAGACTATAAGTCAAGTCAAGTTGAGCTTTATTGTCATTCCGCTACATGTGGGTACATACAGTGGCACGAAACGTGCCTCACAGGACCACGGTGCTACATAAATACAGACATACAACAATGAAGTAAAAAAGAACACTATAAACCTATACACAAACTAACCTACTGACATATTTTGACTATAAATATACTATATATAAATATTAACCTATACATAGACTAAAAAATACAAACTATATAAACTGTACGAATGCTTCAAATTAATACTGTACATGTGCAGAGAGAAACATTGTAAGTCAAGCAGCTGGCTGGTAAACAGTGTAAGGTGATTTTAGTGCATGAGCATGTAAACATACATATACTATTGAGTCTTTTGTGGGATCATGTACACACAGTAATGTGTGAAAAGTGTCTAGTGCGAATAGAGGAGAGTGTGTTACAACAGGTGGTTTGTGAGTAGCACACTTCGAATTGCACAAAAAAAGTCATAGACAGTTTTTTTCTGTTATGTGGTAATGTTGGGGGGTGTTTAGGTGGGGTGTGGTGTGTGATGGTCCATGTTTCAGGAGGTAGGGGGTTTGTATGGGGTTTCAGAGAGGGGCGGGGGGATTTGAGTTCAGGGTTCTCACAGCCTGGGGGAAAAAGCTGTTGAGCAGTCTAGCGGAGCGGGCTCTGATGCTCCGGAACCATTTTCCCGATGGTAGGAGCTGGAAGAGACTGTGGGAAGGATGGGTGGGGTCCTTCGTGATACTGGTAGCTTTACTGGAGCATCGTGCAAGAAAAATGTCCAGGATGGAGGGGAGAGGGGCACCGATGATCTTTGCAGCTGTGTTCACTGTCTGCTGGAGGGTCTTGCGGTCTGCTGCACTACAGTTCTTGTACCAGACAGTGATGTAGCTGGTCATCACGCTCTTAATGGTTCCCCTGTAGAAAGTGGTGAGGATGGGTGGAGGGAGACTTGCTCTTTTCAGCCAGCAGAGAAAGTGTAGGCGCTGTTGCGCCTTCTTGGAGAGTGATGTAGTGTTGGTGGTCCAGGTGAGGTCCTCTTTGATGTGCACCCTCAGGAATTTAGTGCTGCTGACTCTCTCCACAGTCGAGCTGTCAATGATCAGTGGGGGGTGGTCAGCCGAGTTTTGCCTGAAGTCCATCACAACTTTCTTTGTCTTACTCACATTGAGAGACAGGTTGTTTGCCCCACACCATTCAGCCAGCTGTGCCCCTTCCTCTCTGTAGTGCGTTTCATCGTTGTTCCTGATGAGACCACTGATGTGTCATCGGCAAACTTGATGATGTGGTTGGAGCTGAACTTGGCAGTGCAGTCGTGGGTCAGCAGCGTGAAGAGCAGCGGGCTGAGTACACAGCCTTGTGGGGCACCTGTGCTCAGTGTGGTAGTGCTCGAGGTGTTGCGGCTGATACGGACTGACTGAGGTCTTCCGGTTAGAAAGTCCAGGATCCAGTTACAGAGGGAATTGTTAAGGCCCAGAAGGTTTAGTTTGTTAATGAGCTGTTGTGGGATTATTGTGTTGAATGCTGAGCTGAAGTCAATGAACAGCATTCTAACATAAGGAGTCTTTATTTTCTAAGTGGGTAAGTGTCCTAAGAGGGATCTTCATCCAGGATATCAAACATATTGAGATTCTAAGCCAATTTTAGAACACATATTGCTTTCATTTGTCATGTGTCATAGCCATCAGGCACATGTTTTGTGTAAGTGTGTTGTGTTTGGAACAACATGAAAGTCTGGTAATATGTGATCCTCAGCCCTTTAGTGTATGATGACCAGTTTTTCTCTATTACCATTTACAAAGTCAGCAAACTATGTGATGTCTAGTGTTTTAAAATCTCCTCAGATTTGAATAAATGACTTAATACATGAGATAATAAATACATATGTGTTAATGAATGGATGAACAAATTAGTGTGAATGAACAGGCAAACACATGAATGTGTAGCTATGTTTCCATCACCCTGTTTAAACAAGTCATGTTACTTTGCGCTATGGGACGGCATAACCTGTAAACCTGCTTTGACACAATCTGTATTGTATAAAGCGCTATAAATAAAGATGACTTGACTTGACTAACCAGTGGGACCAGGACTTTTCTTAGTAATATTTAGTGACAATGGAAACGGTACTTATTCGCAAATGTTTTATTCAATATTCTAAGTTTGCGAAAGTTAAATTCACAACTTTGCATGGAAACCCGGCTTATGAGAATAAATGAATATATGAATGTGAGTGCATGAATTAATAGTTGACTGATGAGTATTAGTGAGTGAGTTACTGTGAGTAAATAATGAAGGAGAAAGAGAGCATTTGAGAAAATATGAGAGTGAGTGAGTGAGTGATGAAGAAAGGCAGAAAGCACTGTAATAGAGTGAGAACCCCAAATAAAGAAGGAGCCCAAAGCAAGCTTGAACTTTAGGCCAGTGTGAGTTGTGATTGTTCTCGCTGTAGAAGGCAGCTTTCTTTTTTTCATAATTTTTCCCTCACTGCCATTCACCTTCATATTGACAGACAGTTCAATCACCCTTCAGCCAAACAGCCCTCCGATCCTGCGGCCTGCTCACAAATACAGTTTGAAGAGGTGATGTAACACACTATGGGGGGAAGCCTCTGTGCTGAAGCAGATAAGACTGAAGAGGGTGGGGAACGCAGGCCTGCGGCTGCCGTGGGGTGCGAGGGGGGAATCCCTGCTCTGAGATTAAAGCCCACAAACCAGAGTTAATCTCCCCTGCCCTCAGGAAACACAAACACACACTGGATTAATCACATCAGTGGGCCAAGCAGGGGAATTCTCTGACCCCATTAAGCTACAGCATGGCGCTGACGCTGCCACTGAGCATGTCGGCTATCTACGTGATGCATGGCACAATTGTCATGCTGAGATATTTGTCACATATACTCTACGAAATGACACTATCACGGCGTGAGATGTTCATGTAAGATGGATGATGATCAACTTTGGCTGAAGGACCTATATTTGATCCAGCATGTCCTATAAAAAGGCTTGTTAACCATTCAAAATGACCATCTAATGGACTTACCTTGAAACTGGGTGAATTTTATGGTTCCCATGCGTTCCCCATTCCTGAACATCACCTGACCCTGCAGAAACACACAACGAAGAACCTTCACAAGAGCTGCTTATCACGTGTAAATGGACAGTTTGCAAAAGTCTCGATTGCACAGTTGAGATGATTAATGTCATGGCACATAATCCAAGTTGGACAGATATATCTTACAAAGATCGATTTTCCATCTTGTTGCCATATCCTTCACCCTTGGCACAGCAACAAATTAGAAGTTTATAGTTTGAAGTCTGGAAAGCGCTTGTTTTTTTAAGCCATTTATTAGATTAAAGATCTGTGAATTGATTACGTTTTTGAGGCAAACATAATTAATTACAGAACAATTGATTTGTTAAATCAATAAAGGAGCACAGAGAGGTATGAGAGGTTATCAGGTTGTGCCAGCTGAGGAGGACTGGGATGCTTTACTGAAGAAATAAAATAATAATAAAATAAATATATAAAATAAATAAAAAATACAACACAAATTAAATACAATAAAATAAGATAAGACAATGAAATGCAATGCGAAAAAATTTAAGAAAATAATTCAATTAAATATTGTTGCACTTCTGAATATTATTTATCAAATATTTCAAAATAAAACATCCTATATCAGTATCATAAAACTGAACATTTTATGTAAATAGGTAAATTCTGCATAATATTTATCAGATATTTCAACATAAAACATCTTGTATCAAGATCATAAAATTGAAAATTTAGGTAAATGTATTCTTACTTCAGCAAGCACTATTAATAAAAGCCTTAGAAAGAAGTAGCACAATGATGAAGGAAAGTTATAAGTTCAACAAAAGCAGTCCAGGAAATATAAAAAGGCTACTGAGAACTTGAGAGTTCCTTCTTAGGCACTTGAGAGATCAACACAACAACAAGAACACTGTAAGAAACTTTGGATTAAATGCATCTTCCAAAGGGGAAGAAGCCAGTTAATGTTAAGTAAATAAAAAAATAATCAATCATATCACCAAGTTACAAAACATAATTATTAACAGAGGAATTTCCTACAAAATCATGAATTCAAATATGTTGTATCAGATGTTGCAGGTTAATCGTGGATATTTGATCAAAGCACAGACAGGCATATTAAAATGGAGTTTTTAAAAGCTCCATCACTGGATCAAAATATTATCTAGTTTGCTCATTATATCTTAAAAAAAAAGAAAACGTGTAAATGTGGTTTGCTGTCTGTCTGCCCCTGAAGTTGTTTAATGAGCCATTTAAAAGGATTTGGGATCACTCGGCCCAATAAAATAACAGGTGAGAGGCATACTGCATTACCATGGCAATAATTAGAAGCCCATTAAAACCATGGGAGGCAACTCAGAAGCGATTGTACGATTGTATCTCTAAAAACGGCTGTCTTTGAAGTGTAGAGCCGACTCTGGTCCCAATGCAATATGATTCTTTGTTTAGCTGCTCTGACGTGGGCGCGCTGGATAAATGCTCGCCTTCACAAAACACATTGAAGCTGCAATTCAGAGTTATGTGTGTAAACAATATATAATGTGAACTGCAGTATTCTTTGTCAAATGAAATGTACTGACTCTAAAGCCCCACCTGTGGAAATGTACATATACTTCATAGTTTCCAAGACATCATTTTGATATAAATGCTGAGCAGGATGTAATTTCTGTAACACTGTAGAGACAGCAAGGAGAAACGTTGGTCATATTTTGTTGTTCAGGACAATCGCTTTCATTATTAATTTTGCAAAACATCTCCTTTTGTGTTTGATGGAATAAAGAAAGATAAACTGTCACTTTAAGATTCAAGCTAGTTGGAGAGTTTTTCTAAATCAATGAAGTCTTCACTCTTTCTCGGTTTCTTTTTTTAGACTGGTTTCATAACGTTAGAACAACTGAAAATAGATTGTGTTGTGCTGCAGGTGTGGGCTGATGGGTCAAACATGTTGATGGCATCTCTTATCAGTGTGTGTGAGTGCGAGTCTGTGCAGAGGTGTGGACAGGCCTGGCAGGAGGCCTTATGGAGGTCACACAGGTGTGCAAGGCACCCTCAGACCCGTAAAAGGGGTTGTGTGTTGAGGTGATGAAGGTGATAGAAGCAAATGGTGATTTTTATCTCGAACCAACCAAACAGCCACTTATTATAGCAGCTAGTTTTGTCCTGAAATATCTCACACATATTCAGCGATATCAACTGCCTACTGATGATGTAATGACTCCATGCATTCAGATAAATATACTTAAATATATATATATTAGGGCTGTCAATCGATCCAAATATTTAATTGCGATTAATCACATGATTGGCATGAGTTAACTCACGATTAATCGCAATTAATCGCACATTTTTATATGTTCTAAACGTACCTTAAATTAATTATTTTCAAGTTTTTAATACTCTAATCAACATGGGCATGAACAAATATGGATGCTTTATGCAAATGTATGTTTATTATTATTGAAACCATAGTCAACATAGAGCATGAAGACTAGACATGTTTCATATGTTTTTCAAAGAACTTGTTCATGTCTATTAGACACATGAAAAAAGAAACACCAGGTTCCCATTACTTCTCTTTCTTTGCACTGAGCAATTTACTGAAACAAACCTGTTTACATTTTTGTAGGACAGGGCAGCTCACTTCTTCTGAACATGTAAAATGTACATGTATTATTTATTATTGCATTTGTTTGCCTCTCTGTGCCACATACTGTATTTTGCATGCTAAATTATCTGTTAAAACTGTAAAAAAGTTTTCATGATATATTTTACTGTTTCTGTTGTCAGAAACGGAATGAATATGAAAAAAGTGACTGAAACGTGACCCATTGAGACTACATAGACTAGCAGCTCTCCCTTCCACGATGAGCACAAAAATCCTGATAATCGAGCCGTCAAAAAATAAAGCATATACATAATTCATTAGGAAATATAATGTTATCGGATGTATTATTTTAGCTTCTGAAACAATGGTGTTTATATTTTAGAGCAGTCACTGCAATTGATGAAATAAATCAATAAAATCTGTATTTGTGTGAGTGTGTGAAAAAAATCAGATCTAACCCCGTTGTAATCATTAACATTTTCATAATTCTGAATTTATTAACATTTTTTCTTATATAACTGTAACTAATTACTATTTTATTTTTGCTAATTCAATGAAAAATCCAAGTAAAAGGCTCAACCAGTAACAAGTGGTTAATTTGAGTTATTGTTGCTACTATCTCTCTATAACCTAGTCTGCATTCTCCTCTGACCTGACATCAACAGGGCATTTTCGTCCACAAAACTGCCGCTCACTGGATATTTTCTCTTTTTACCATTCTCTGTACCCTAGGACATGGATGCATGCAGTAGATCCATCAGTTTTTGAAATACTCAGACCATCCCGTTCTGACACCAACAATTATTCCACGTTCAAATGTCACTTAAATCCCTTTCTTCCCATTCTGATGCTCATGTGAACTTCAGCAGTGTCTTCACCATATCTAGATGCGATTCTGATTAGCAATTTGTGTTACAAGCAATTTTGAAACATGCTAATAAAGTGACCGGTGAGTGTCTGTTACTAGGGATGTGACGAGACTCACGAGATCAGATGTGTCTCGCGAGATCCGATAGGTCTCACGAGAATGTCTAATGATCCTCGCAATATTTTGCAGTTGAATTAATAAACATCTGTAATTAAATGTACATGATTTACTTGATTACGCGATCTTTATTGCTGAAAGAATTAAGCTCTGTCTATATTAAGACTGTTTCACATCGCGAGTGTCAGTGAGACACAGTGTGATGAGAAGCACGTTTTGTAGATGCCCATGTTGATGAACAGGGTGCGCCATCTCACGCTTCGATGTGAATGCTGTCATTCACTGATATGGTCGGCGACAAAACTGCGCGCAATCCACTGAAACTCGCGGATGTGAAAAGGGGGATAAAGACATTCAAATCTGCATTCATGCTGCTGCTGATCCAGAAAGAGCAACACACATAATTATTTCTGTGTTACATTTAAATAACAGAAGTACTGGGATAAAAAAATTATAATTTGGGTATAAACACGTATTGTTTACAGTAGCGATCAAAACGAAAGTATCTTAACACTTGTATTGTAACACTTATTTTCTGCCAGGAGGTGGCGACAACCCGTTAAAAACATTTATTTGACATTGAATCATTCATTCAGGAGATTCCAATAGTGACACTGACTCCTTCATTGATTTTTATTTTTATTTAGTTCAAATGAATGTATATTTTTTAAAGACTTGCTTGGCCATTTGTTGTGATTAACAGGAAAGTGTGTTCAGCTGAATTCAAATAGTTATTTGTTAGACGGGTATAAAAAAGGTTAGTATACAGCGGCAGCGGTCGCAGCAGCTGTCGTGTGAAGCCCTCCTCGTGAGAAGACCGAAGAGTGTAAAGACCATCGACTCTACTGTGCGACTCCTACCGGGCAGGGACACCGGCAAGGGATATATATATCGCTTTTTATTTATCCTCTTTCCTACTACTTGTTTCACTTCTGTTTGGCTTAGTGTTATGTTAGAACCATTATTATACTCATACCTTCTGTTGTTTTAATATTTTGAATAGTTTTAAGCTTTTTGTTTCATTTAAATGTTTAGTTTTGAAATGTTGTTGTATGCATTGGTTATTTTATTTGTATTTAATTTCTTTGTTCTTAAATGTGTATTTATAGACTTTTGACTAATAGTTTTTGTTACTTTTTCTTATTTGTAAGTCGCTTTGGATAAAAGCGTCTGCTAAATGACTAAAAAGTAAAGTTAAAAAAAGTAAAAAGTGATTCACACAGTAAGTGTCACCCTGAACCAAAAAGACCAGCACAGCATTTTGAACTGGACACAAGCGTGAAAGCAATGCTATACCTACTGTACAAGTGCAACACATTTTTGTGAACTTTGAAAATGCTGAGAACAGCTTTACAAACAATATTTTCATCGGCTGTTATATCTGCAAAAAGAGGCTTTGGTTTAGAAATGTAGATTACATGTTGATTTCCTTATTTCTCCATTTGAGTATTTTTGTATGTACATGGAACAAAATTATAAACGCAACCCTTTTGTTTTTGCCCCATTTTTTATGATCTGAACTCAAATATCTAAGACTTTTTGTACACAAAAGGCCTATTTCTCTCAAATATATCTAAATCTGTGTTAGTGAGCACTTCTCCTTTGCCAAGTTAATCCATCCACCTCACAGGTGTGGCATATCAAGATGCTGATTAGACAGCATGATTATTGCACAGTGTGCCTTAGGCTGGCCACAATAAAAGGCCACTCTAAGATGTGCAAGTTTTACTGTATTGGGGGGGGGGGGCAGTCAGTATCTGGTGTGACCACCATTTGCCTCACGCAGTGCAACACATCTCCATCGCATAGAGTTGATGCGAAAAGCTGAAACAAAAGTGTTGCGTTTATCATTTTGGCCAGTGTAAGTGCATAAAACGTCCCAGGTTACACATGCAACTATGGTTCCCTGAGAATAGGGAACGAGATGCTGCGTTCTCTAGAGGGCGCTATGGGAACGCCTTCAGCGTGACCGGTGTCTGAAGCATTAATGAAAAAACGACAATAAACTTGACATTAGCAGGCGGCAGCCTATGACGTAAGCGTCTGGGGGTATAAAAGAGCACCTGTGTAATGCGTCATCCACTTCTTTGTCTGAAGGAGACGCAGGAACGCCCGAAGCATGGCCAAGAGATGCTGCGTCTCATTCCCTATTCTCAGGGAACCATGGTTACATGTATAAACAGAGATGTTCCCCTTCAAAAGGGAACTCCACGCTGCGTCCTCTAGAGGGCGCTATGGGAACGAAATACCCACGCTGCCATGCTGAGGGATGAGTGCCCAAATACTGGATTCCCTAGGTCAAAGACTCAGAGGAGCATCATCCTTGCCCCAGCAAATCGCTGTGGCCAGAGCCTGAGCCAAAAGCCTCCTAAAGGCAAGCTCAAAATCTCGCCACATCATAGACTAGCTCACCCACCAAAGTATGGAACTCTAAGAGTGGAGGTCTCAGCGTTTTTTTTTATAATGACTCTCTAACGAGAGGAGACCTAGCTACACTCAACGCTGATGACAGTTAGTGAGGCTCAGAAGAAAGAGCCTGCACTTTAATACTGCCTAACGGAGCTCTGGATGGTGGAGGCTTCAGCAGAATGACTTCCTTAACGAAAAAAAACCTACCAACACTCGATCTTGGTAGAGGAACTCTAAAGAGTGGAGGTCTCAGCATAACGGCTCTCTAAACGAGAGGAGACCTGACTACACTCACGCTAGAGACAACTAGCGAGGCTCACAATAGAGGGACTACTTAATACTGCTGCTAAGGAGCTCTGGAGAGTGGAGGCTTCAGCAGAATGACTTCTCTTAAGCGAAAAAAACCTACCAATGCTCGATCCTGGTAGAGGAACTCTAAAGAGTGGAGGTCTCAGCATAATGGCTCTCTAAAGCGAGAGGAGACCTTGCTACATTCAATTCCAGAGACAGTCAGTGAGGCTCAAAAAGAGCCTACATACTCATTACTGCCAAAGACGGAGTTCTGAAGAGAGGAGGCTTCAGCTGGATGACTCTCTTAAACGAGAGGAAGACCACAACACACAACCCTAATTGAGAGGCTCTTAAGAGTGGAGGTCTCAGCATAACGACTCTCTAAAACGAGAGAAGATTTGACTACACTCAGCGCTAGAGACAGCTAGCGAGGCTCACAATAGAGCCTACATACTAATAGTGCTGCCCAAGCGGAGCTCTGGAGAGCGGAGACTAAAGCAGAATATCTCCCTAAACGAGAGGAAGCCTAACAATGCTCAATCCTCTCTAAAACTAGAGGAAGCCTAGTAACACTGAGTCCTAGACGAGGAGCTCCTAGGAGTGGAGGTCTCAGCATAACAATTATCTAAAACGAGAGGAGACCTGACTACACTCAGTTTTAGAGACAGCTAGCAAGGCTCACAATAGAGCCTACATACTAATAGTGACGCCTAAGCAGAGATCTGGAAAGCGGAGACTTCAGCAGAATATCTCCCTAAAACGAGAGGAAGCCTAACAACGCCCAATCTTCTCTAAAACTAGAGGAAGCCTAGTAACACTCAGCCCTAGATGAGGAGCTCCTAGGAGTGGAGGTCTCAGCATAACAACTCTCTCAGAAAGAGGAGACCTGACTACACTTAACGCTAGAGACAGTTAGTGAGGCTCAAAGAAAGAGCCTATATACTAATAGTACTGCCTAAGCAGAGCTCTATGGAACTGTAATCTAAGCATAGTATCCACTCAAAGGGTGGGGAGTGCTACCAGGCTCAAGAACAGCTGATCAGTGAGGCTTATAGAGAGAGCCTCACAACCTGATATAACTGCAACCGTATTTATTTATTTATTTCTAGGGAGCAGAGTGCTCAGCATAACTCTCTTAGGTGAGAGGAGCATAAACCATGCTCAACCTAAGAAGTACAATCGATATCATTCATTTTACACAGTTCCTATTCTGTTAAAAGATAGAAACAAAAAGGAATTCTGAAAGAGAAAACACTCCTCGTCAGATTCCTTCCATGCCCCGCCTACAATCCCCGTGATTGGTCTGACTAACTGCCTCGGCAGCCGCGAGACCTGAAACCGCGGGTGGGAGTCGCTCAATTCGTAACTTTTTTTTAGAGAAATCAAGCATCCGAGGCATACTTAAAGCAATCACTTCCTGCAGCGTGCATTTAGCTCCCCCGAGAGCAACACACACTCTGTTCAAACACTAAATTCTTCAAGAATCAGGAGAGAACAGAAACTGTCAAGAATACATCCCATTAAGCTTGTTCAACTCCCCCGAGAAGCGAACGCGCTCGTGCAAATGCTGAATAAAACTCGAGTAAAGCTTTATCTCTGCCGGTAGTAGCCACACAAATACAATCAAAGAGCACATCCTATTATCTTGTGAGTCAAACACGTGTGCTTCTGTACACAAGGTTTTGCTTGAAGACAAAGAATAGGATGACGTATAACACAGGTGCTCTTTTATACCCCCAGATGCTTACGTCATAGGCTGCCGCCTGCCAATGTCAAGTTTATTGTCGTTTTTTCATTAATGCTTCAGACACCGGTCACGCTGAAGGCGTTCCCATAGCACCCTCTAGAGGATGCAGCGTGGAGTTCCCTTTCGAAAGGGAACTGTGTAAATTTCAATAAAAACTAAACAAATTAGGCTTTCAAAACTTTTGACCAATAGTGCTTCTTGATTCTCATCGGAATCCTTGTACTCATGAAATCAATGTGAAATCTGACGCTTAAATTATCATTCATATGCTAGAGGTTGGTAAGGTGTTATTGAAAGACATTTCTTATGCTTATTAAGGCTCCATTATGTGATCAAAAATGCAGTAATAGCAGTAATACTGTGTAACATTATTACAATTTAGGATGTCTTCTATTTTAATATACTTTAAAATGTAATTTATTTCTGTAATGGTAAAGCTGAATTTTCAGCAGGCATTACTCCAGTCTTCAGTGTTGCATAACCCTTCAGAAATTATTCTAATATACAATTCTGCTGCTCAAGAACATTTTAATTTATTTAAAAATACTTATACTATTGACCCCAAACATTTGATAGGAAAAGTACGTTTTCTTCTACAATATACCATCAAGAAAGTTGAGCTAACCCTCTCTTAACCAAATAAAAGCAGCACAGTACCACTCTTCACTCAAAACGATCCACAGAGACTTCTAGATAAAGATAATGTTTTACTTCCTGAGGCATGCTGGCACTCAATCGATAGCTCTTCTCAGAGGACTCAAAGTCTGATGGAGAAGCTAGAACAGCTCGTTCTGTTGGACAAAGACCCAGCCATCGGTACGAGACACACCTGATCCTTGTGGGACCACTAAATCTGTTGTAGTCAGATTGCAATCTAGTTTTATGGGACTATGTTCCAGACGATTCTCTGCAATCATTCAGCTTTGATAAGAAGAAGTCCTATTTTAAATCCGAATCTGAGATCATGAATATTAGGTAGTGATGAATGATATTAAAATGCTGATAATTATTGTCCTGTTATGGAGGATAACCAATAAATGTACACAACTATATTTTGTCTAAATAAATCACAAAAATTTTTTTAACAAACATTTAAAATGCTACAAGTGAATTTAGGCAACACAACACACATGTACAAAATTGATATTTATTTTGAGTAGTGTTAGTCTGTTTAATTGCTACTAACATTAAAAACTGTAATCACGTATATATTCTCACATAAATAAACAAACAAATAAATAAATGCACACATACATAATATTTTTGTTATAAATTATATATTATTGTTATTTTTTTAATGAGTAATCATAGTTACAGATAACATGATCATATCGCTACTGTAAAGATAGGTAAAGATAGATAGTGTCTTCCAGCCAGTTCCATCAAACCTAAAAATAAAAGCGTCTGCTAAATGACTAAATAAATATAAAAATAGTGCAAATTATCAATTAAATATACAATACTGACTGATATAAATAAATAAATTATTTACTGCTGGCCAGTAACCATTACTGTACTGATCTATCTTCTCTTTTTCTATAGAGAGGGAAAAGAATGACCACATGCTCTTGTTTGCCTTTGTGCTCATATTTCCACTGGTCTTCCAGCAATATTTTCCTTTTTTATGTGTGTTTGTTTTTCCTTCCTCTCCATTAAGCTTCGACGCTGAGGTCTCGCGGCACATGCATTGTTTGTTAGCAGCCTGGGCAAATATAAAACATACTCTGCTACACATGAGAGATAACTGCTGGATAAAAGCTGAAGATGGAGGGCTGGAGGACATACTGCACTAAAACCCAAAATCCCCATTAACCCTATTCATTTCACAAACCAACAGCATTTACTGCAGTATCGAAACCCCTTCTGTTTTTGTTAAGAGAGATAGTTCGGTTCAGCTTCAGCGCATTCCTTTAGATTTGCTGACTTGCCTTCTTTTTGCGCTCTGTGATTCTCACTTTTGGCAGCCTGCAGCAGTGTGTTCTCATAAACAAACACACATTCAGTGATGTCTGCAGACGGGACCCTCCCTGCATACCAACTATCTCCCTACCTCTTATCTGGCTCTTTTTCTGTCAGCTACATCGCATGTTTAGCATTACTAGCCTCCAATCCCAAAATGCATTCTCAAATGGCTGTCCTCCCTCAGCCTCTCGGAGGCAGTTTGCAGCAATAAAAGTATACCCCTCTTTTCACTTTGAGATCACAATATGGCCTTTACAACTTTTCAGCTTTAGGAAATGTCACTTGACAGCTCAAACTAAAATGAAATATTGAAAATCACCATAGCTTTTGCATTGAAACAGAATTGTAAACAGGTTGACCAGATACTGTATTTGGCCCAAAGAAGAGCTGTAGATCATCTGGTAATACAAACTTACCGTCACTCCAAAGAAGTTGGTTTCATTCATCACATCCAGAACCATTTTGCCCACCTCGCGGTCATCCACCGTGAAGTTGTGGTGCGTGTCGTGCCTCTCCTTGTGTCTGAGGAGCTCCATGACGCGCGTGAGGGTCTTTGCAATCACCCAGATGCCATCGTAGGCAAAGCCGTGGAACTTGCTGGCCTCCACTCCTTTCTGCTCTCGCTCGCGGTTGTACTCCCTCTCGTACTCCTGTGGCGTCTAAAAATAAGAAATCTAATAAAAATCTACTTTGAAACATGTTCTAAGAAATCTGATATTTGTGTTCATGTTGGTTTCAAACATTTTTAAAACCATTCATAGTTTTCTAGTTATTTATATAAAATTACATTTAATAAAGAAGCAGTGTAATGATCAAATAAAAATAAAAAAGTGTCTTTGCATCTTGAATTATCAAAAATGTTTATCAAGGTTATGAAAATGTACATTTCATTATTTTTTTAAATGATTATAATTATGGCCATGAATACCAATATGGTTGGACTAATGCCAAATCTGTAATAACCAACATAAACCAATCTATTGAAACTGAAATTCAGTAGGTGAAACAGCAATGCATAATTTTTTCCTATTCCACATGGTGGATATTTTTTTTTCTGTCAGAAATCAGAAATGTCATTCATAATAACTCTTGAGATCCCACCGCATTGCAGACACTCACTCTTTCTGATATTCCTTTAATCTGTTTGGCACTGAGAGGCTCAAAATCCACGCTGATGTAGCCCTCCATGGCTGTCAGAAGCTTCTTAGTGGTGCAGTTTGTGGAGTTCGCCTGTTCCCACCAGTTCCCCTGGTACCATCCTGGGATGATCCACTGGTACTTACTGCCATACATGTTCAGGTTGTAGGCCTGGAGCACACACACCAGATCAGAGACTCATTTTCATTTCAACCAAAGAAAAAATATATCGACATCAGTGTAAATGTTTTTGAGGCACATGTGCAGTATGTTAAATAAATCTACTGGCCTTTAACAGTGTGAAGCATGATTTGAGACATGAAGCCAGCTAACTTACACAGCAGAAGACTTTAGCAGCCAGATTTTCATCAAACTGACCGATGATGATCCGAACATCATTATCCTATAGAGAGGGGCAGAGAACAAAATAAAACAGGTCTTTAATTGTTAAAGAGATTTAAATAAAACGATAACACTTTAGTATAGGGACCAATTCTCACTATTACCTAGTTACTTATTAGCATGCCTGTTATTAACATATTGGCTGTTTCCTACCCAATTTACATTTATGCATTTAGCAGATGCTTTTATCCAAAGCGACTTACAGTGCATTCAGGTTATACATTTTTTGTCAGTATGTGTGTTCCCTGGGAATCGAACCCACAACCTTTGCGCTACTAACGCAATGCTCTACCACTGAGCCACAGGATACACGTTACGTTGTTTATACCTTAACAACGTAATATAACAACGTTAATAACTTAACGTCCTTACTAGCCATTAATGAGCAGCAAATTAGGAGTTTATTGAGGCATAGTTAATGGTTAGTTAATTAAATCTTAACCTTAAAATGAAGTGTGATCAATAAAACCTATGATGAAAAGTGTCTGGTAAGCACAAAAGTTTCATTCTAAAATAAAATGGCATAAAATAAAAATAAACATTTAATTATAATAATACTAATAATAAAAAAACAACTGTCCCAAATGTCTGAATTACAAGTAATATGTTTAATTTCTGCACAACTAGAGGCACCAAACAATACTGCATAAAATGCCTTATTTCACACACTCCACTAGCATCGGCTTGGGCCAATTCCCAGGCCTGTTATCCAACTCTTCCGTATCATTTTTTGTCTGTTCTTTCACCGTCTCTATTAATAAAATGTCCCAAAATAAAAGTAAGCAAGCTTTTCATGAGAAAAGCTGCAAAAAGAATGTTAGCATCTTCCAAAAATGCAGTTAGGATGTGTTTGCTTTCCTAGGTGAGACATATTAACATCAAGTGTATTACAGAGAGACAGTATCAGCAGTGTGAATTGCTTCATATCCAGAGAGAAACAGAGATCTGCATCTGTAACCAGCATTCACTCTGCATGATTGAGCCTGTTAATAATTCAGCCCACTTCAGCATTGTGTCTCCACCTCGTCCAGTTCTGCATCACTAGCTATGTTTCCATCATGTTTTAATGCACATTTTGAATTATCGGTAGGTAGTTTTTGACTTGTGCGAAAAAGGGTTAATGCGACGTTTAAACAAAAATGCATTTGCCAAATATATAACTCCTCCAATGCATCAAAAATGTCATGTGATTTGCAGGATGGGACAGCATAACTTGACTAACCAGTGGACCGATCTCGTTGCACAGCATCTGAAATGTTGTTATGGTCATTCCGAAATGCCTAAGCAAAGTCTGTCGTCAAAGTATTTGTGTATAATTGTCTTCAGAAGCTCTCTTACACGACTGCATTCCCAAACAGCAGGCATCCACCTCCAAAAGCAATGACCGCATTTATTGCTTTGTCTGCTCACTCCGAGGTGCAAGTAATTTATTATATATGAAAATTATTATATTCCGTGACCTACTTTTCTTTATATTGATATTTAGTGCCAGTTTAGCAGGAAGAGACGATTTTGTTCTCTTTGACTCATTGGATGGAAACGGTGCTTATTCACAAATGTTTTATGCAACATTAGAATTTTGCACACAAGTTAAATTTGGTTGGAAACCCGGCTACAGAGAATCAATCCATCACTGGAGCAATATTTCTATATACAGGGCCTTCGAGTCCATGAAGCCAAAACTGAACCCATAAAAATGAATAAAAACTCCTGTCATGTGCTAAAGGCCATGCTAACACAAAGATACCTACGTATTCTTCTGAGGTTATTAAGTATCCTTTTTCTCATTCTGCATATCAGGTGTGTAATAATATCCCTCTCCGCCCTCTTAACTATATTGCCCTTGATTCCAGCAAATGCCAATTAAAATTTCAGGTTGAAGTCAGACGGTCTTGTTTGAGGTGTGCCAAGGCCCAATCAATCAAAAGATGTGTCACAGCTGCCGGGATATTGAAATGCCCACCAGCAACTTTAAGAAATCATCTCTGAATCTATTTTTTGCTTTTTCCTCTTGGGATGTCATCCTCAAACACGAGTCTACAGGAAGAGCATTTAACATGCACAGATAATGAGCTGCTCAAGATGAAAACTATCATGTTCAAGCAGGAGTGAAAATAATGACTCCAGTGGGTGGGTTAGCGTTTTGTCGACAGCTCTGAAAACAGTAGCAGTTACATGTAAAGATCACAGCGGATGCATTAAATCTGATACCAGACCTGTTCTAAACTCAGGAACATTGACATAAACAGCATTTGCTATGGGGCTGCATTCAAACGCTGTTTGAAATTGTATGTGTGGCCAGTGGTAAATGCTTTCCTTGAGACGTTTCATTTGCCACAATACCACCCTTAGCACTTCAGCGGTGCCAAAGAACATGCTGAGATATTGGAGTTATTGTGTGAAATACTCCCGCTTCCCTTTTCAGGACTAACCGCTTGGGTCAGGCGCTTCTTGCTTCACAATCAGCAGCCGTTACAAAGCCTGCTGCGCTCCCAGCGGCGTGGGCACTTAACCTGAATCCCTCCAGCTGTGCACGTGGCTCCAGCTGTTCTGGAGTCCTGGCAGACACAAACTTCTTCTAGCCAGGCAAAATGCAGGCTGGGCCTTCGCCAGGCTACCCCAGAACCTCGGTCACCACTTACTTTGCTTTTATCAAGACCATGGTTGCGAGACTTTCCCACATTTACACAGCGATTGGTAACCCACCTAAAGTGGATGATTGTAAAAAATCTCAAAATTTTGTTTATGTGGGTTTATATAATGGAAAACTGGTGACTGTCGCTCTGGACTTTGTGCACAGCCATGTCAATGTGAAATATAATGTTGAATTTACGGACTCCCTAAGAGTTGCTGTCAACTGGTGAAAAATCTGACCGGCAGAATTTGAAGAAACGGTTCTTCAGCAGTTCTTCGCCATTTGGGGAATTGCGATAATAGAGGTACTAAGTCAGGCAGGTAATAGAAGTCATAATAGTTTCATGGAGAAAAAAATGACTCAGAAAAAAAGTGGGAATAAACATTTAGGTGGAAATTGTAAAGTAAGTGAAGCAGCAGACAACAATTTAACGATAGACGTGTTTCCACTGTCGGGCAAAAAGCGGGCTTGCCAGTTTGTGCCAGGGCCAGTCCCGTTTCCACTGTCACTTTCGGGGCTTGGTCGTGCCTCGTCGGTGCTTTCTCGGGGCCAACGGCCTGGGTTTTTTTGGCCCTAAAGCGGGCCAACTGGGGCTAGAGGAGTGGTTATGAACAAAGGCAGAGTTTCTCCGCGTCTGGAGAGCATCAGCGCCGCAGATAATTTCATAAAGTTAGCAGCTAGGCTATAACACCAGCATTAAAGACTTTTAAAATAATTGTATCTTAAAACTCACTTTCAAACAGCAGCGAATGTTTGAAATAACTGTTTGAGATCCGATGTGCATTATGATCACATGGCAGAAATAAGCGATGCAAAAGACTATGCATGCTAGTCATTACCATAGTACGACCGCTTGAAGAAATAAGAGCTTCTCAGTCAGCTTCTTATCCAGGCTATCATAATCGTATATTTATTTAGTAACATATTTTATCTGTCATAAGTGTCGTCTCGAGACTTTAGCTCCACGTATGTCATAAAAAAATATATAATAAGGGTTTTTGTTCGGGAGCTCCCTCTTCTACTCGGGTTGTATTTTTGATGAAAAAATATAGAAATGATTCTAAATGTGATGTATTCTTGACTACAAATAAACAGAAACAGACTCGACTGAAAGTTGGGTAGGCTATGTGTCCTCTTTCTTTTGTGAAATAACGGTTCATACCGCTTTATTTCTGAGTGACTAATTTTCAATCCTGATTAATTATTTATGATCAATGTATCACTTATTATTGTAAAACATTGATGCTTTTGGATTGAAATATTTAACAAAATATGCAAACAAATGGCTGCTTTTATAATGTTCGTTTTGTGGATAACGCTAATTCCAATGACTTATTTCGGATTAGTTTTCTGTTGGTGAAATGATGGGGTTGCGTGGCGTCGTTCCAGAGAGGTGTGTAAAGGGCGGGTTTTAGTGAAGCGCTGCGGATCTTCTGGCCTGATGGTGGAAACACATCGTGATTTTGGGCTCGGTGCTACAGGTCCGAGGCTATTAGCCCCACTGGGCTAATACCACCCTTCCACTATTCCACTATTGGGCTCACACTGGCCCAATAGTGGAAAAGCGGCTAATGGCTATTTAGATCATAAACACACCTGGATAAATTGATCATGGCATTCCTGTGTTTATGATGATGACTAAGAACACTTTTTAGCGTTCTCTTTAAGAGACATCCAAAGCTAAAGATGCTATGCTTAAGGATCTCATTTGCATATAATTAGCATATCACATGATTACAAAGTCAGCTTCTCACTGTTCACACAAATGTATGTATGCAGTAAAATGGTCACACCTTTCAACTATGATATTTTGTATGTTTGGATTTGCTTATATATTTTCCCCATATTAATATTAAAAGGGAAGTATCAATGCATAATGTGATTGAACAGAAACCTGGGAATAGACTACATTTTCTATTTGTTTACAACCAATTCTACTAATTTTAAACAAAAGTCATTTGCATTATTATAATACAAATAATGAGATTATATTAATGTCACATTTTGGTCTATTTTCAGCACAAACATCATTAAAGTGAGACAAATTTACATTAGAAGCAGTCCATAAGAAAACTTTTAACACACTGTTTTTTTTTTTATTATTATCATTCAGTGAGATTTATGCTTAAAACTAGCAATTTTTTGTCCAGTTGTAATTCAACACACAGGGTTACATCTAGAAAAAGCATTTCCTAATCCTAGTAAAAAAACATTATATTTAAAACACATTTATTTCTTAAGAAGTATAGTTCAAATCTATTAACATATTTACTGACATATCGCTCAAGACTTACTGATATAAAATATTATACAAAAAAATTTGGAGTACTACTTGTGCACAATGCACATTTCTTAATATTAAGCCTAGAATGTGTTTTAATGTCACTATTGATTAAGATTTGATAATATTTTAATAATATTGGTCTTTAAATCAATATATTTAAAGTGTACCTGAAGTATACTTTCAATTGTTCCACTTTAGCACAATCAAATATACTTCGGTTTATCTTTAGTTGGACTACTTCTGCACAACTAAAATGCATTAAGTACAAAATGAGTTGTTCCAATTTATCAGACTTTAAGCACACCAGTTTAGGATACTTACTAAGTACAATTTAGTATATTTGTATGCTGTAGTAATAAATGTATTTAAAATACATTTTAGTACATTTATTTTCACTAGGGTATGTATAGACATACATATATGTATTTATATTTTGTTGGCAGGCCCTATAGGAGTTCCCTTACCTTTAGTTTCTTCACATTCACACAGGGATCATTAGAGAAACTCTCAGTGTCTGCAATCTGGATGTCTGCCTTCTCCAGCTCATTGGTCAAATCATTCCGCACCTGTCAGAGAGAGAGAGAGGGAATGAGTGAGAGAGGGAACTAGAAAAGAAAGAGAACTGAATGAAAGCAGGGTTTGTGGATGGCAAACCACCCAGAAAAGTACCCAATCAAAGGCAGCACTCCCTTGCTCTGATACATGTCTCAATTCACTCTAATCTCCTGCCGATCTGACATTCCCCCTGCATCCCAATCAGCCTGGAGCATTCGTGGAACTGTTTCCTCCAGAGGTCCCACTGGGCTTTGAATAAAACATGACTCCAACCAGCTCTGCTCCCCACAGACTTCATCTATCCTTGTCCATGGATGCTTGTGAAAAATGGACCAGTTCCTTGCAAATAAAGTCTCAATACCTCCCGCCCTCCACAAAGATTTATGGCTTGAGAATCAAAGCATGCACTATATTGAGCTTCAGTGTATTGTGTAACACAAAGGGATCTTTTCATACTCTCAAATCTATCGCTCCAAAAATTCCAACCCATTGACAAGACATTTGGGTCACATATATCACCCAAAAATTCACATGAACATGGGCCAAAATCAAAATATGCTGTGCTGTTTAAGATCCCAAGTACAGTACATGGTAAAAGACTCTCAGGGAAGCTTCATCTTTAAATACATTCTTTCAAATGCAGTCATACACAATAAGATGGACATATTTGCCTGTTGCATCATGAGTTTTCTCAGCATCCCATACCATAAATACTGTGTTTTCTAAACATGGATGTACACCCATGACCTGTATCCGAATCTGCCTAAAAGTGTGGTATGGTTCATCTAAACTCTGGTAGAATTCATACTAAATCACAAAACTGAAGCATTATTGATGATGTATGAATTGGTCAAACTGTGTATTTACGATTTCTCACTCTTTTTCCTGACAATGCGATTGATGCACTGCAAGCAGAGAGAATTTGTATCTCATTTCTACTCGCCTTTGACGATTCTTTGAAATCGCCTTTGAAATTGACTCCTGTGTTCTTTTGAAACTTTACATTACATTTGTGACAAATAGATGTATGGTTCTGTGCTGGTGCTTTGGAAACAAAACCAAATTCTCAAAATACAAAAGTGAGAAGAGCACTAATCAAGCTAATACTTTATAATAAATTAATACTTTTATTCAGTAGTGATATACTGAATTGTTAAAAAGTGACAGTAAAGACATTTATAAAGTTACAAAAGATTTCTATTTCCAACAAATGCTGTACTTCTGAACTTTCACTTGAAAATCCTGAAAATTACTATTAGTTTCCAAAAATACAAATAAAAAATTAAGCAGCACAACTGCTTTCAACATAAAAAATAATAAAATTAAATGTTTCTTGAGCACCAAATCATCATATTAGAATTATTTCAGATGGATCATGTATATATTCATCACATTTCATTCAATTTGAAAACAGTTATTTTAAGTTGTAATAATATTTAAACATGGCAAATAATAGATCTGTTTAAACATGCTTTGTAAGATGGTGATCTCTATCAGCTGACCACTTGATCACCCCGAGACAGATGTTAAAACCAGGATTTACAGGGCAATGTCAGATTGTGACAGAAATCTAAACTCATTCTGCCAGACGTTACCTGAAAAGCCTGGCTGATCCACATTGTCTTGATTACTGATGCGGTGAGCATATTTGTAGCTTAATGCTGGCAGATCCTGGAAACCCCGTTCTACATGAGCAAGTGTGTGTGTGTGTGTGTGTGTGTGTGTGGCTGTACGTGTGGATCTCATAAGCATGTATACACAATACACAAGTGTATGCTTGTGTGTGAGCACAAGAGACCACCTGATGGGAAGATTTAAGCAAGAGGAAAGAGAGACAGAAAGATAAAGAGACACAGAAAGGGATGGGTGGGTGCTGTGTGGTAAAGGAGCTCCAAAGGATTATGGGATTTGAGAGCTGTCCTAAAGCTGAGGAGAAATGAGCATGATGTGATGTGAAATGCATAATGCATTTATGCACTGACCTGTCAAATGAACCCAGAGAAAAAAGGTAAACAGGAAGCCGCATGAATCAAGCAGAGAGACACAAGAGCACAATTCTGGGTGTCAAGAAGCTCTGCGGGCTAATTTACCATAAACCCGACATTACTCTTTATCTCACACGGATACGCAAAGCCACCTAGGTATACTGGCTAAATACCCACAACTTAATGTTTTAAAATGGAGACCATCGTCCAGTTTTCAACACAACCTATGTACAGGTGCATCTCAATAAACTAGAATGTCGTGGAAAAGTTCATTTATTTCAGTAATTCAACTCAAATTGTGAAACTCGTGTATTAAATAAATTAAATGCACACAGGCTGAAGTAGTTTAAGTCTTTGGTTCTTTTAATTGTGATGATTTTGGCTCACATTTAATAAAAAAACACCAATTCACTATCTCAACAAATTAGAATATGGTGACATGCCATTCAGCTAATCAACTCAAAACACCTGCAAAGGTTTCCTGAGCCTTCAAAATGGTCTCTCAGTTTGGTTCACTAGGCTACACAATCATGGGGAAGACTGCTGATCTGACAGTTGTCCAGAAGACAATCATTGACACCCTTCACAAGGAGGGTAAGCCACAAACATTCATTGCCAAAGAAGCTGGCTGTTCACAGAGTGCTGTATCCAAGCATGTTAACAGAAAGTTGAGTGGAAGGAAAAAGTGTGAAAGAAAAAGATGCACAACCAACCGAGAGAACCGCAGCCTTATGAGGATTGTCAAGCAAAATCGATTCAAGAATTTGGGTGAACTTCACAAGGAATGGACTGAGGCTGAGGTCAAGGCATCAAGAGCCACCACACACAGACGTGTCAAGGAATTTGGCTACAGTTGTCGTCAGAGGCGTCTTATCTTGGGCTAAGCAGAAGAAGAACTGGACTGTTGCCCAGTGGTCCAAAGTCCTCTTTTCAGATGAGAGCAAGTTTTGTATTTCATTTGGAAACCAAGGTCCTAGAGTCTGGAGGAAGGGTGGAGAAGCTCATAGCACAAGTTGCTTGAAGTCCAGTGTTAAGTTTCCACAGTCTGTGATGATTTGGGGTGCAATGTCATCTGCTGGTGTTGGTCCATTGTGTTTTTGAAAACCAACGTCACTGCACCCATTTACCAAGAATGTTTGGAGCACTTCATGCTTCCTTCTGCTGACCAGCTTTTTAAAGATGCTGATTTCATTTTCCAGCAGGATTTGGCACCTGCCCACACTGCCAAAAGCACCAAAAGTTGGTTAAATGACCATGGTGTTGGTGTTATGCTTGACTGGCCAGCAAACTCACCAGAGCTGAACCCCATAGAGAATATATGGGGTATTGTCAAGAGGTAAATGAGAAGCAAGAGACCAAAAATGCAGATGAGCTGAAGGCCACTGTCAAAGAAACCTGGGCTTCCATACCACCTCAGCAGTGCCACAAACTGATCACCTCCATGCCACGCCGAATTGAGGCAGTAATTAAAGCAAAAGAAGCCCCTACCAAGTATTGAGTACATATACAGTAAATGAACATACTTTCATGAAGTATTCTAATTAGTTGAGATAGTGAATTAATGAATGTTTTTATTAAATGTGATCCAAAATCATCACAACTAAAAGAACCAAAGACTTAAACTACTTCAGTCTGTGTGCATTTAATTTATTTAATACACAAGTTTCACAATTTGAGTTGAATTACTGAAATAAATGAACTTTTCCACGACATTCTAGTTTATTGAGATGCACCTGTATATATATATATATTATATATATGTTTTATTTCAATAAAAGGCCAAAAGGGTTGTAAGTACCACACCCCAAAATGTTAGTGACAAATACATTTTAGGACACTGTAAAAACTAAAATTATATTTTGAAACTGTAAAAACACTAAAACAATAATAATTAAAATTAAAATAAAATACATACACCACACACACACACACACACACGCACATTATATAAAGTATATATTTATATTTTGCAATTGTGAAATTTACTAGCAATCTCGGAGTGGAAATTTTTTCTACACAATTTTTGTGTGTAATCAATATTAGCAATACAATAATTTTTTTTTTGCAGTGTTGTTATTGTTCTCTAAACACAAAACCATAAAAAAATATATATGTTAATTTAAATAAATCCAAAAATAAAATTAAACTATAATATATATTTTTTTTATTAAAAACAGAAAATTCCAAAATTAAATGAAAACAAAAATGAGAAATGTTGTCTTGGCAACTAACTGAAATGAAATAAGTTTACGGTGAAGTACTAAAATTACTAAAAATACAAATTTTATCAAAATAAAGCAAAATAGAAATATAAAAAAACAAGAATGACAAAAATCGACTAAAATTACAAAAGCACAACATAATTACTAAAACTTAAATTAAAAATGAATATATATATTATTTTTTTTTTTTATTTATTTATTTTTTTTATTAATATAAATAGTATAATAGTGCACACATTTATTTATTTAATTAAGCATTAGCATTAGCTTCAGCTTTAGCTGAACTGTTCACTTTCCAAAAGTGATCCTTTTCTTTGCATCACAGTTATCCAGCAGTCATCATAACTCCAAGCAGTAATTTGGTCTCTTTGGAGCTGCCAGGCGTGTAGATGATGAATTAACAAGGCTAGCGTCGGTCACAGCTTGTTGTGTCACTGCCTTATTTTTCCCTCTTTTTCTAAACCCACAACAGTCCATCATCAGCAACATTTCAGCGCTGCTCAGGTCCCTGTGCGGCTGAACGGCGTGAGTCTGTGATTGGCTGCGTTTGCAGATATATAGGTGTGTGAATGTCTGCCGGGATCTGCTCTCTGATGCTGACAGCACAATGAAGTCTGACAGAGGACAGTGCCCTCATAATGTGACCCGCCACTGACAAATTTCATCTGTATATGGGCACTGAGCACACAAGCTAATATTATTTTAACTCAGATTAGAAGAGCTGTTCAGAGATTAATTTTTTATTGTTTTTAAGGGTTTACTTACTGTGTTAATTAACTACATTTTTATACACATACTATAAATATTTGTCAGGATGTTGCTATTGGGGTTGCTAAAATATTTAGAGTGGCTTTTAGTGTATTGAAAACGTTTAGTAATTGTTTTGTGGTTGCTAGGTTGTTCTGAGTGGTTGCAATGTTGTTGCCTGTTGATTGTCATAATTGTGTGGATAAGAATAAGTTTCTTTGACTGTAGAATCATCTCAGTTTCTATACATATTTATTACTTCAATAATTTGATTATAATAGTAAGAATTAATATAAAGCTGTATTTTATGAAAATTATTACACACACATACAGTATATAAACACTCACTGGCCACTTTATTAGGTACACCTTGCTAGTACCGGGTTGGACCCCGTTTGCTTTCAGAACTGCCTTAATTCTTCGTGGCATAGATTCAACAAGGTGTTGGAAACATTCCTCAGATATTTTGGTCCATATTGACATGATAGCATCAAAAGTTGCTGCAGATTTGTCCAATACACATCCATGATGCGAATCTCCCGTTCCACCACATCCCAAAGGTGCTCTATTGGATTGAGATCTGGTGACTGTGGAGGCCATTTGAGTAAAGTGAACTCATTGTCATGTTCAAGAAACCAGTCTGAGATGATTTGAACTTTGTGACATGGTGCATTATCCTGCTGGAAGTAGCCATCAGAAGATGGGTACACTGTAGTCATAAAGGGATGGACATGGTCAGCAACAATACTCAGGTAGGCTGTGGCGTTTTAAACAATGCTCAATTGGTACTAAGGGCCCAAAGTGTGCCACGAAAATATCCCCCCACACCATTACACCACCACCACCAGCCTGAACCGTTGAGACAAGGCAGGATGGATCCATGCTTTCATGTTCTTTATGTCAAATTCTGAATCTACCATCTGAATGTCGCAGCAGAAATCGAGACTCATCGACAGACCAGGCAACGTTTTTCAATCTTCTATTGTCAAATTTTGGTGAGCCTGTGTGAATTGTATTCTCTGTTTCCTGTTCTTAGCTGACAGGAGCGGCACCCGGTGTGGTCTTCTGCTGCTGTAGTCCATCTTCTTCAGGGTTCGGCGTGTTGTGCGTTTAGAGATGGTATTCTGCATACCTTGGTTGTAACGAGTGGTTATTTGAGTTACTGTTGCCTTTCTATCATCTCTAACCAGTCTGCCATTCTCCTCTGACCTTTGACATCAACAAGGCCTTTTCATCCACACAACTGCTGCTCACTGAATATTTTCTCTTTTTCGGACCATTCTCTGTAAACCCTAGAGATGGTTGTGTGTGAAAAATCCAGTAGATCAGCAGTTTTAAACTCCAGACCAGCCCGTCTGGCACCAACAACCATTCCACGTTCAAAGTCACTTAAATCCCCTTTCTTCCCCATTCTGATGCTCGGCTTGAACTTCAGCAAGTCGTCTTCACCATATCTAGATGCCTAAATGCATTGAGTTGCTAACATGTAATTGGCTGATTGGCAATTTGTGTTACCAAGCAATTGAACAGGTGTACCTAATAAAGTAGCCAGTGAGTGTATATATATTTTCCTACATACATACTGTATATAAACACACACACATATATATGCACGCACGCACACACACATTTTTATAATTTTATTCTAATAGTCAGAAATAAAGATAATTATAGATAATATAATATATTAGGTATTTTTGTATATATATATATGTGTTTGTTTGTGTGTATTTACAGTACATACACATTCACACATCAACAAAGCAAATGTATTCTTTTTAATATCACACTTAATATTTTTTTCTCTCTCTCAGTATAAATTGTTGATGTTCATAAAATGATGTTCATACATTATATTAGATATCTGTCATCTTTTAAGACCAAAAAGTGAGGATAAATGAGGATACACCATTATAGACAACATTAAAGACTTGTATATACAGCTGACTACAACCCTACCCACCTCACTACAATAGATATTTATAATTTTACCTTTTTAGGACATTCCCAAGGTGAGCTTCTGGGGAGGGTTTTGTCCCCAAAGTATAGCTAAGTAAACATACATAGGCTATGCATTTTTTGTCTGAAAACCTGCACCCTTGAAACAAGTAAAGACAAGAGAAGAGGCCCTTGATACCTAAACACAAGACATCCTGTGTGCACTAATCTTTGTCCATGTGTTATTTTTGTATTGAAATATTCCCAGCAGCCTCATGCACCTGTGTTCGGGGGACAGATGCGGAAAAAAAATACACATTCAGCCTGATGCAGCTGTGGACAAGTCTATACTGGATTGTGCAGTAGCATCGGGATTCCCACGTCCTCCAGGAGCAGTGAACACATCGGGATAGGTCAGACACAACAAAGCCAAAGAGCGAGAGAAAGCCGACACGTTTAATGCACCGCTGCAGCTGAGGGGACATATGCATCTATTTATAGCACCACTTTTAATGAGCCTTTAAACTGAAACAGACGCGAACAGGCACAAAGCACAACACAATGGCCAACGAATGCACGCACACAAGCTGATGCGCACAGAAAGGACTGCCCATGAGGTCCGATCCGTGAAAGGAGGATTGGATGACTTGTGCTTGGATCATCTCCTTAGGGAATCCAATTAGCTTGGCTGAGCCAGCCGATTGTGCTTGTGTTGCTTGAATGTTTAATCAGTGATCAAACAAGCAGAAACTTCATTATACACACACACACATATATACACCTGAATAGAGCCCCATTACTGAAGCTGCTGCTAGAGAGTGTCCAATAGGTCACTAATGGAGCACCTTTGTGTAAAAGAGGACAGAGCATGTACAGTAGAGAAACCATATGGTGACCTGCTTTAAACACTCACTTTCTCACTTCGTTTTTACACATTTAGAGGGAGAGAGGACGGTGAGAGAGATGAAGATCCTTTGGTCTGTGACGCAAGTGAGTCAGTCACACAAACCAAAATATCCATGTAAACATTTGCTGTACCCTGGATGGATGTGGAAATAAGATGAAATGCTTTCAGAAATTCAGATAAAGGAATGAAATCACACTTAACTTTAAATCACACACTCACCGGCGACTTTATTAGGTACACCTTGCTAGTACCGGGTTGGACCCTGTTTGCCTTCAGAACTGCCTTAATTCTTCGTGGCATAGATTCAACAAGGTGTTGGAAACATTCCTCAGATATTTTGGTCCATATTGACATGATAGCATCACGCAGTTGCTGCAGATTTGTCAGCTGCACATCCATGATGTGAATTTCCCGTTCCACCACATCACAGAGGTGCTCTATTGGATTGAGATCTGGTGACTGTGGAGGCCATTTGAGTAAAGTGAACTCATTGGCATGAACAAGAAACCAGTCTGAGATGATTTGAGCTTTGTGACATGGTGTATTATCCTGCTGCAAGTAGCCATCAGAAGATGTACACTGTAGTCATAAAGGGATGGACATGGTCAGCAACAATACTCGGGTAGGCTGTGGCGTTTAAACAATGCTCAATTGGTACTAAGGGGCCCAAAGTGTGCCAAGAAAATATCCCCCACACCTTTATACCATCACCACCAGCCTGAACCGTTGAGACAAGGCAGGATGGATCCATGCTTTCATGTTCTTTACGTCAAATTCTGAGCCCTACTATCTGAATGTCGTAGCAGAAATCGAGACTCATCAGACCAGGCAACGTTTTTCCAATCTTCTATTGTCCAATTTTGGTGATCCTGTGTGAATTGTAGCCTCAGTTTCCTGTTCTTAGCTGACAGGAGCGGCACCCGGTGTGGTCTTCTGCTGCTGTAGCCCACATGCTTCAGGGTTCAACGTGTTGTACGTTTAGAGATGGTATTCTGCATACCTTGGTTGTAACGAGTGGTTATTTGAGTTACTGTTGCCTTTCTATCATCTCTAACCAGTCTGCCATTCTCCTCTGACCTCTGATATTAACAAGGGCTTTTCGTCCACACAACTGCTGCTCACTGAATATTTTCTCTTTTTCGGACCATTCTCTGTAAACACAAGAGATGGTTGTGCGTGAAAATCCCAGTAGATCAGCAGTTTTTGAAATACTCAGACCAGCCCGTCTGGCACCAACAACCATTCCACGTTCAAAGTCACTTAAATCCCTTTCTTCCCCATTCTGATGCTCGGTTTGAACTTCAGCAAGTCGTCTTCACCACATCTAGATGCCTAAATGCATTGAGTTTCTGCCATGTGATTGGCTGATTAGCAATTTGTGTTACCAAGCAATTAAACAGGTGTACCTAATAAATAGGCCAGTGAGTGTATATATATTTTCCTACATACATACTGTATATAAACACACACACATATATATGCACGCACGCAAGCGATTGAACAAGTGTACTTAATAAAGTGGCCGGTGAGTGTATACATTAATAAAATAGTAATATTATAACTTATTTTAAAAAGTTTAAATGTGTAACACAAAATAATTATAGAAATTATAGAAATTTAGAAAATGTAGGCAATATATATGTATGTATATGTATATATATAAATATATATATATATACATACATCCTATACATATACATATACATGCATATATAATATATATATATATATATATATATATAGTTTTATGATAAGATATATGCATTTCTTCTGATTTTTTTTTTATAATTCAAATTTACAGTAAATGGTCCTAATTGTTTTTTTTTTACAATGCAAATATATATATTTTTTTTTTTTAGTACCACCTCGGTTGAGGTTCCAAGTGAACCGTTCCGTTAACACAACGTGGCGTTCAAACTCAGCTGATCACTGATTGGCCGGAGAAAATCTTCACTGCCTGCGTCATTAAACTTGCAGCACGAGACACAACAGACCCGCTAGATTTAAATCAGCACAGCCAGCAAATGATCGAACACAACTGTTTTGAATGAGCGCACCTTTCTTTTAA
This sequence comes from Ptychobarbus kaznakovi, assembly GCA_027422405.1. Classification (NCBI taxonomy): domain Eukaryota; kingdom Metazoa; phylum Chordata; class Actinopteri; order Cypriniformes; family Cyprinidae; genus Ptychobarbus; species Ptychobarbus kaznakovi. The sequence goes on along the minus strand of JAPDDN010000301.1, from coordinate 30,424 downwards.
CAACCAAAAAATGGCTGTTTCGTTGTCTGTTGAGGAATTAAAGAATGTCCTCTCGTTGATAGCTGAGGAGCGGATCCAGCGAGAGCGTGATGGAGCGATGCGGAATACAAACGGTTTTCAGGAGTCACGGCAGTAAAGGCAGTGCAACTGTAACGACATGTGAATAATCCCGCCCACTCTAAAGCGGTACTAAGCACAAACCGTGCCGAGCCGAGTCGTAAAAGCGCCGATAGATAAATGGATGGATGGATGGATATTACTATAATATTAACGTCAAACAAATATGAACAGGACACACATTCAAATAACATTCATGCATTTAATTAAAAAGCAATGCATTCAGTGCCCCTCTATGTAGAACATTAAAAAGTATATTTAAAAGTCTATTTCTAAAAATCTATTTACTCATGATTTATTCTGATAAATGACTCAAACCCATCCTTATGTCAGCATAAATAGAGTAACAGTGAGTATATAGACATGAGAGCTGGACTGCAAGAGGAAAATAGTGCCCTTGACACCTCACAGACACCTACTATGCACAGCAATTTATGAGTAGATAGATACATACAAACAAACAGTGTGATTCATGCTGGAGTGTGAACAGCCCTTTCTTCTGTTTAACCTGTGTGCACATTCTTCTTGCCCATTCCTGCTTATATTATTTATTATGTGAATTTATTATGTCTACAGTATACTGTTCGGCACATTTTATTTTATTGCAAATTTTATTATTCTTATTTTTTACTTAATTTTTTTCATAGCTATATTTATGTATATTCTCTTGTGTTTGTGTTACATATAATTGCACTGTCCATGGAGCGGACCTGCCTTACATTTCACTGCTGGTTATATTCTGTATAATTGTGTATGTGACAAATAATCTTGAATCTTGAATCCCTAATCCACTTATTGATAGACGCTCAGGCAATACACCGGCAGCCACCTGCAATGTGTCAGATATCAAGCAGCAGACAGGACAGGTGCTAAATTACTTCACCGAGAGTGAGGACTGAGATAGAAACCCAGAGCATTCACACCACACAACCAACACACACACCCACACACACACAACACACACACACACACACACACACACACACACACACACACACACACACACACACACACACACACACACACACACATATGAAAATCTCTTTGTTTATTCTAATTATTAAAGGAAGGATTTCCATATTTGCAATTGACTGAGGCACTTTTGACAAAAATATGATCAATTCTCAGTGAAACCAGCAACACCCAGTCAACCCAAGTCTCCAAAAAAAAGGCTAGCAAGTGAGGTTCTAGATCCGCACCTCCTAATTTGTGTGGCACAACAGATGCACCTCCTCCTGAAATGTCAGATCACACAGCGCCGGCAGCTCTCCTGCTGTACAGCACCGCTGAGGGTGAGAGAGCGTGACACCGGCATGCTGATCAGGCTTCCAGTGCCCTCCTCGGGCAGGCTGATGATGGGAACAGGCTCTTCCTCTATGTCTGTTCAGCAACTCCATCCAGAGATAAAGGGATTTACACCTTCCACAACTCTCACTGGAGCTCCTTACCTCCCAAAAGGCAAAAGCACAAATCTATTCAGCCAATCAGATGCAGAGTCTGTGCAAATGCTTGCCTGCTTATTTATTTCTTAAATAATTGAATTAATTATTTAATTTTCACTGAATCTTAAGACATACAGCACAACTTTACCTGCCAATCAATATTCACTTTTTAAATTAATAATATGGTCACTAAATGTTTCTATTACAAATGAGCTAATACAAATTTGCCATTATATATGTATATATCTATATATATATTTTTTTTATATATATATATATATAAAGATCATGGCTTTACCACACACTCTCCATCTATCCTCAAACCAACATAGGCTCATTGAAAATATGTGCCTCTAAATACCTTTCTGCAGAACTGAAAAAATACATACCTATACATATAAATCGCCTCAGTTTTCCAGATCAAATGAACACCAAAGGCAGTAAAACTCCAACAAATTTTGTTCCTTTTCACACAAAGTATGATTTGCAGGTCCACAGTTTTGATCTAATTAAATCTAATTTGATCAGTTTTGAAGTCTAATTTTCGCATAATTACTTGAATATTGTGTTATGAATTCAAAACAATTTTAACATGCTGCGAGGTTTGAAAACTGATACTTTTGAACGTGTCGTCACATATCCAGCTTCATATGCATGAGTCAATAGGTACCTAAAGCAACGTAATACAAACACAGCAATACATGCCTATATCAATGTAATAAAACGTGCCAGGGTCATGTAATGAACCCATATTTTAGCGCCACTCACTGGACGTTTCACTTTGAAACTGCGGCGAAACGGTACGTAAATAATGGTGTTGCAGAAATGTATTTAGAGGCACAAATTTCCAATGAGCCTGGGTTGCTTCAAACAATAACATGCTTCATGTAGATTAAAATATATATTAAGGTTTTGAAAAACATAAATATGTATCTTTTAAACTTCCCCACAATGTGCTGACAAAAGGAAGAGATTAATAAAAGCAAATTCTCTTAGAAGGTATCACAGAAACAGCAATTGTTTTAAGAGTGCGTGGGAAAGCTGGCTTCCCCTAAAATGAAATAAAAATGTGACAATGCAATTTATTTACAGCATGTATGAATATATATTGCCTGTCACTCTTAGTGCAATTCAGTATTTTAGCAAATAATATCACACAGAACTATAATTCTGTTCAGGATCTGCTTTAATCTCAGCAAATGTCCAAGGAGGCTGCAGGGTGACTTTAAAGGGATAGTTCACCCAAAAATGTAAATGAGTCTACATTTACATCCAGGTCTAAACCGGACGCCGCGTCACAACACAACAGGTTGAGTCTGTCTACAGGACATTTGAACTTTGTGTCAGTACATGATGTTTTATTAACAAGGTTCGGGAGGAGCACGATCAGATAATCAACTAATTTGGCGCAGGTGCAACTCGTTTAGCTAACCATCCTAACAAGCACAAAGCGTATATATATATAGATGCAGGCTGCCTACCTCTGTCCAGTGACAGTTTTCCGGCATCCCTCCTCCACCCCAACTCCTCACCCCTAATCTATTTTATCCCATATCAGGGATGGGGGAGTTCTCTGGGTTCGGGCCATATTCCGGGCTCGGAGCCCTCCCCCAGGACAGCAAGCCAAAATATGCTTACTATTTGCTATCAGATTAGATGTAAGGGTGAACTTGTGAAATATAAATAGGACGAGGCAGTTTACTGTCAGGGATTTGTCGTGTTGTATCACGCATCTGGTGTAGACAGCATCAGAGATTGCAATGGGTTCTCTCTGCGCCGCTCGCGTGAGGTAGACAGGGTCACAGGGTGTATTTAACTTTCTTATTTAAGTTTTATTTTTATATTTATTTTTAGTGTTTTGCAGAGTGTTTCACTGACGTAAGTGCTAAAATAAACATGCACATTGCTAATAGATGATTGAGCCTTATTTATTCATTTTTATTTTTACCACCGCGGTGGTAAAACTCTGCCACCATCACAGCCCTAGATGACGTAGATGTAGCATAATCTACACAAGAGCATCGCTTCACTTCAGAAGGCCTTTATTACCCCCCGGAGCCGTGTGGACCACTTTTATGACGGATGATGCATTTTTGGGGGGTTCAAAATCTTGACCCTCATTCATTGCCATTATAAATCGTGGAAGAGCCAGGAAAAATGCACATCCATTTTTTTAACATAACTGATTTTATTTTGTCTGAAAGTAGAAAGGTAATATACACCTAGGGTGGTTTGAGGGTGAATCAAGGGGTAATTCTCAATTTTTTATGAACTATCCCTTTCATTTAAAAATATGTTCAGATGCAAAAGCCTCTAAGTGCCATTTGAAATGTTCTTCTAAAATGACCATTTCTATCAGTCTTTTGTGTGTATGTTCAGTAATTTCACTTTAATGGCAATGAATAGGTTATTTTCATGTTTACATGTATGTTTAATAGCAGGCTGAGAAAAAAAAATGAGAAGAAATTTTCAGACAGCACTTAGAGGCTTTTGCATCTGAACTCCTCATATATTCATTAAAGTAATCTAATTTTTACTAACATTTGTAAAAAACAAACTATTAAACTTGTTAATTAAATTTTTAAATAAATAATATAATACCTAAAAATCAATAACTATTTTGTTATTGAAGAACATACAGAGTTCAGTCAGTAATTTACAGTTTCTTTTTTCCCCTGCATTTTTTATCAGAAATGTAGGCCGAAATATTTATATTAGTAAATATTAGCATTAGTATAATAATACTATTATATTTGTATTAGTAATATAAAATATTAGTAAAAATCAACCTTCATCTTGAACATCCTCTTTCCATAATCCACCTGCTACTTTCCATGTTACAACCACAACATGTCAGCTTCAAATATAAAATTGATATATTTTTATCAATACATTTTTTGTAAGCTAGCATCACAGCAAGATTAGCCTAGCTAATATCTTGGTGTGAACTGACAACAAACTTCAATTAATTTTTTGACCTAGTAAGAACAATTAATTTCAGCTTGAAACATAGCTCACTGTACGCCTTTTTCACACGTTTCTATCAGCAACAATACGGCAGCGTCAGCGTTATAGATATCAAAGCAGCAGGATTTGCTAGCACTAGCAGTCCCACTGATCCATGGCTAGGAGGATCTGCAATGATGATCCAGGTTTTAGATCTATCACCTGAGGAATACTTTGAACTCTGACAGCAAACGGTTACTATGGAGCGCTTGTGCGAGAAAGAGACGCTAATATCTCTCTACCCCCGGAGGCTTTCAACTACGTGTCCCATTGGAGGAAGGAATTTCCAGAAGCTTACAATCAACACAAACACACACGACACCATTCCTGATCGTGTTGTATATAAATGTCTCAACTAATCAATTCAAACTATCTTTATCTCAGTCCCTAAAAAGAGATCGAAAAGGAATTCCACAGGGGAATCTTACTGTGTCTATTTATATGAAATACAAACAGAAGGAAAATGATACACACCCACACTCAAACAGAAAACAATAGGCCTTATATTTCTGAGAAGTACTCTTACAAAAAGAGTAGCATGTGAAGCTGGTTATGTGGAGCAAGATAATATCTCCCGCTACAACACTTAATTTTACTGATTAAGCGATCAGTTATAGGGTCATGATGAACTGCCTTTGTTTTTTACTTTGTACTGTTCTCTGAGGCCCACTTATAATGTTATCAAGATTTTTACATAAAAAACATCATCATTTAGAAGTAATAGGCTATTTTCTGTCCTGTTTTTAACCCCCTTCATCAGACACTTTGTTTGAATAGGTCGTGTTGGATTGTAGACTCGGAAGTAAACACCCACTGCTATGATTGACTAATAGTTGTTTGACAGCATGCATTCCTCATAGATGGACGCTGCTGTGATTTAGGTAAAAAACGCATTATAACTCAATACTTATCAAACGATATGTAAGAAGAGACAAAGCAATAGTGACCACGTAATTAAAAACAGTTTCTCACATTGTGTTTTGAGACATTATTGTCGGATCCAATATAGTCAGCACAGCATGGTCTTTTGGTTTCAAACTTTTTGAAAATCCCATGTCGATTTGTGTCTTGTTTGTAAATAAATCTGCAGTAAAATGAATTGAACAAAAGGTTGAGTTCTTACTGACGCAGTCAGGATCTTCATAAAGGTTATTCACTTTCCTATCGTTGGGATCAGAAGGAAGGCAATGCAAACACTGTTTCCACAACTTGGCACTGCACAGCATCTTGTCATCTTCAGAGCCATCTATATCGTTTGGTTTTTGTGTAGACCTTTTAATTTCCCTCTCTCGTCAACACTACGTGCACGAAACAGTGGGCAGGGCTAAACAGGAAGTGATGTCGAAGCAGGCATTGATCTGCTTCTGCGAAGGCGGTGGTGTTATCCACACTATTACATCATACAGTAGAACATTCCAAAAGCTGTCATTTTTGCAAACTGCCTTCAGTATAAGCTGTTTTTAGACTAACGACAAGTTAACGATAAGTTACGTTCCTGAAACTTACACAGTGTTTTTATAGTACAATGAGAAGTGTCAAAAGATCAAGGGAATTTTGGTTTCTTAGTTCATGACCCCTTGTAAGGAATATACCAGGTCCAATAGAAGTAAAGCTTAATGAAGAGTATATGTGGTATATATTGGTACTTGAGTATTTTTTAGTATATTTAATGTTTACGAATTGGCACCATTCATTTCCATTAAGCTAAATTTAATTTGTCACTCCAAGTGTTTCAATATTCTGAAATATTCCTTCAAATAAATAAGGACCGAAAACATAATATCTACTCTCTAAAACATTTTCTTAACATTAGTTTGAGGACTGAACCACAATATCATGATTCAAAATACATTCAGAAATAGGGCAAGTTATTTTTCTCAACGCACCTCAGAAAAGCGCTGGACATCCTGGGTCAGGGTTCCCACTCTGCTCCAGTTGTAATAGTTGAGAAACTTCACCACAGCGGGGTTCACAGCATTGTCAGATGGGACGGTCCTGAAGAAATTTGGATACTTTTTCCTGTCTGCCAGGACAGGAGTTGTGGCCGCAAAAGAAAGCTGTAAAAAAGTAGAAAGTACAGTTAGCCAAGGTCCTTCTAAGATAAATCAATTCAGTGGCCATTTTGGTTATTTTCTATGTACTGTTGTTAACAGGTATATACATATATCTTGTAATATGCTTGAATAAGGAAAGAACAAAATCTCAAAAATTCTTAAATAAATAAAATAATCATAGACTAAGGTGTGCAGCATTGCAGGAATGTTGTGAAGCCATATTAAAATCACGTCTTATTCAGTTTAATACAGCACTTTGGCGTTATTGGACTGATATTGTATTCATCTTCATCTTGCTATTTGAGCAGCATGCTGGATCGAAGGCAAGTGGCCATAGCCAGTATGGCAGGACTCCAGGAGTTTACAGCGTAGGTGTGAATGAATCAACATACTAACACATCTCTATAAAGAGACAGCTCTCACACCTTTGCTGAGTGCCTGTGTTGATCGGAGCCATTATCGTTTGCACTGATGGTCAACTTCAGCATATCAGCTTGAAGATGTATGTGTGCATTAAGATGCATTATGGAACATTAATGTGTGTTTGTTCTCCATAGTGGTCAACAACTATGGTGGCCACTGGTCTCAACACAACATTATTATATTAAATATTATTATATAATAATACAGTGCATTTTATTTGTATTTTTTTTCAATATTTTAGCTCTCTTAATAAGAACCAATTTTTTATTGAACATTTAAACTGTAAAAAAGGAATACGTGCACATAAATACAAACAATGTACCAATTTTGCCCAAACCTTTTACCTTGGTGATGTGCATAAAGGCCCGTTCACACCAAAGACGATAACTATAAAGATAACGACTTAAGCGTCCACACCAGTGAACAATATCGTCTGTTTATTCTAAGCGCACGCTCGTCTGACGCTTTAAATTCTTGAGCTTGTTATAGCAAGATGGATTCTGATTGGGTGTCAATGTTTGTATCGTTCATCAGCTGGAAAAAAAATCGTGATTCCAACAGTATCGTTTCTCTGTGCCTTTATCGTTATAGTTGTGGTGTGAACTATTCTTTAATATTGAGAATGATTTTTAGAACTATATCTTTATCATTATCTTTATAGTTATCATGCTTGGTGTGAACAGGCCTAATTTCGCAAAAAAAACTATGTTTAAAACATCACAGAAAACCAAATGTTTATGTTTGCAAGGAATAAAATCATGTACATGATCAGCAAATCATTGGACCGTAGGAACATGTGACCAACTGAATGGCCTAACACTGCTTAATTGTTGAGTCCTGCTTCATCTAGCTCTCCTCTGCATCAAGAAACATAAATGTTAATAACATCTTTAAAAAAAAACACTTCTCTGTACTGTTCAAATATTGCATGCTAAGCATGTTTATATCTTTTCAGGCTTTGAAAAGGGACCGTTTAAAAGAGGCTTCACAGTTTTGAAGACTTTTTTGCTCCAAACATGCCCTCTTTAATGTTGTCAAACACCAGGCAGAGCATTTTAAGCCTCAGCTGGAGCGAAAAACAAGCCAGGAACATCATGGTATGATTTTTATGCCAGTGCTCCCGTCAGTAGATTAACAAATGTTCCTCCGGTTATAATACATCCTGAAGGTTGTTAGTCTCTCAGAGATAAACATATGGAAATGCTTTCAGTTCAAATAGCAAAAGCCGTCTTATATTTGTTAAAGGAGCACTCTCTTTGCTTACAGTCATAAAATGTCTGTCAGCTACGTGGCTGCACTTTCAATTCGATGACATTTATATTGCAAGGCAAAAAAAAAGCTCAACCGAATAGTGAATGGAAATGTAATTTTTCAAAAGCTGGATGTTGATGTTTTTGTGAACATTTTTATGGATGGCTTGTTGCATGTCCAATCGATTTAAGCAGCAATTTACATATAGTGCTAACAGAGTAAACTGCTTTTCCAGAGCACAAGAAAGAGCCTCAATATAAAAATGTGACAAGTTCTATTCAACTCTGGTCTACATCAGGGTTTTCCCTGGAAATGAACTCGGAATAGGACGTTCCTTTACTCGGGATTGTATCAAGTAAATTACTTTCCTGTGAATAGAATTGTGCGTGAAATGGAATTGACTTTTGCTCAGCAGTGTGCAGTGGCTATGACCCCTGACCTCTCATCTCATTTCATTTGCGGCCCCTCTGGTGAATGAAGTGGTGATGTAATCACATAAACAGTGCTAAGGGGGACATGGTCTGAATACATCTTGTTAGGTCGACATTCTGATACAAGTATGCGATTAAGGCACCATCCCAAAACCTATAGTCAAGTGTATTTGTATATTTACACATTGTACAAATAGTTTCAAAGCAGCTTTACAGAAAACCATGATGTTAGAGATTATATTTTAATTATATATCTTCATGTCGTATTAGCAGATTAGAGCTTGGTGAAAATCAAGCAGTTGAGATATGGTACACATAATATATCACCCTTCGTGAGTATACAGTATGCATGTATGCACATATATTTGGACATATCTATCCAACTTTATAAAAAGAACTGGGTGTTAGTAAAAACAACAACAACAGACAATTAATTGCAGATTTGCAATGCAGTATATATTGCTTTATGTAAATTGGATATGATAGATATGAGCTGCCTTGATGTATTTTCTCTATATAGGCAGCCAGAGCTGGGTAGATTACTTACAAATTGTAGTCTGTTACTGATTCCATATTATATGACAAAAATTGTAGTTAGTAACATAATACATTGTTACACATTGCATCTCACAGGTAATATAACATTAAACACACATAACAGGTACTTTTAAATTACTTTTGACTTAACTTGTTTATCACATTGATTTAATCTTGTACCATATTGATATAAAAACACAGGTATGAAAATATATTCCATCCGTTGTTATTAACAACATGCAGTGTATTAAACATTACATTCAAGTTTAAAAACTGGCATAAAGTTGGCTTGACGTTGGACGTTCGATATTCGCATGTTTAGGGACCGTCTCTAAAGTTACATGCGATATTGGTATACACTTTTCTAACTTCAATAGCATTTGAGCAGAAGGACTTACAGTCAAAAAACAACTGGAAACTGTTAATCTAGGTGTCAACTATAATGCACACCTTTTACATTTTTTATATTTATTAAAATCTACTGTAAATCATATGTAAAAATGGCTATTTTTCACTACAAAATGGGCTCAAACGCAATTTTAAAGCTCAATAGCATTTGAGGAAAATGACTTACAGTCAGTATAAAAAACAACTGTAAACTGTTCATCTAGGTGTAAACTATAATGCACACCTTTTACATTTTGAATATTTATTAAAATCTACTGTAAATCATATGTACAAATTGCTATTTTCAGATAAAAATGGGCTCAACTGCAAATTTAAAAGCTCAATAGCATTTGAGGAAAATGACTTACAGTCATAAAAACAACTGTAAAACTGTTCATCTAGGTGTAAACTATAATGCACACCTTTTACATTTTTGATATTATTAAAATCTACTGTAAATCATATATACAAATTGCTATTTTCAGATAAAAATGGGCTCAACTGCAAATTTAAAGCTCAATAGCATTTGAGGAGAATGACTTACAGTCATAAAAACAACTGTAAACTGTTCATCTAGTGTGTGCATTAATAGTTTACACCTAGATTAACAGTTTACAGTTGTTTTTATGACTGTAAGTCATTCTGCTCAAATGCTATTTTGCAACACACAGCTCCAATGTCAACGTCAAATTTGTTGATGACACAACGGTGATAGGCCTGATAACAGACAACGATGAGACGGCCTACAGAGAGGAGGTGAGCACCCTGACTAAATGGTGTCAGGAGAACCACCTCTCACTCAACATCGACAAGACCAAGGAGCTGGTGGTGGATTACAGGAGACAGAGCAGAGAACACACACCCACACCATCGACAAGACACCTGTGGAGCGGGTGAGCAGCTTTAAGTTCCTCTGCGTTCACATCACCGAGGATCTCACATGGTCTGCTCACACAGATGCAGTGCTGAAGAAGGCACATCAGCGTCTCTTCTTCCTGAGACGGCTGAGGAAGTTTGGAATGAGCCCCAGAATCCTCAGGTCCTTCTACACCTGCACTGTGGAGAGCATCCTGACCGGCTGTATCACCGCCTGGTTTGGAAACAGCACCGCTGGCAACCGCAGGGCTCTGCAAAGGGTCGTGCGAACTGCCCGCCACATTGTTGGAGGTGAGCTTCCCTCCCTCCAGGATATCTACACCAGGCGGTGTACAAGGAAAGCCCGGAGGATTATCAAAGACTCCAGCCACCCGTCCCACAGACTGCTCTCTCTGTTGCCCTCAGGGCGACGTTTCCGCAGCATCCGATCCCGCACTAGCCGACTGAGGGACAGCTTTTTCCCTCAGGCTATCAGGCTAATGAACAGTCACAAATAACTCACCTACACCACACTCCCACTCACACAACATGCCATGCACTGCACTTTAATACAGTTCAACTGGACTACACGCACACACACACACACTGCACTAACACAACCTATCTGCTATCACTGGACACCATACAATGCACATCCACGACACTGCATATGCATAATCTGTTGCACCTTTGCACAACTATCTGCTGCTCAACCAATCTGCTGTTAATTTATAATCTGTTGCACCTTCACATTATTATTACTATGTATAGACTACATAATGTATAGATAGTGTACATAATGTAGATGTGCACATACGGTGTATAATGTGTAGTTGATAATTAAGTATGTCTTTATAGTACACTATGTGTACTGAGTATATGTATGTGTATTTAGCACATTGTCTTCTGTACAGTCTGTAAATATGTACTGTCCATATGTAAATTGTTGTTTTTTTGTTTTTTTTTTTTTGCACTGTCTGGAGCACGCTCATAAGAATTTCACTCACCAAGGCACTTGTGCTGTGGTGATGTGACAATAAAAGTGATTTGATTTGATTTGATTTATTGAAGTTAGAAAAGTGTATACCAATATCGCATGTAACTTTAGAGACAGTCCCTAAATATGCGAATATCGAACGTCCAACGTCAAGCCAACTTTATGCCAGTAGTTTACAACTGGGGTAGGGGTGTGTGATATGACGATTTTTGATCGTGGACGATAAAAATGTCTCCACGATCTGCTTTTGAAGAAGTATCGTAGTATCATGCTAAAGCGCACATTCGTTCAGTTACAGTTCTGGCTCCTCCGTCTCTATATAGTGTACACGACATACAGCGGTAGAGTTACTCTGACAGGACACTGCACTTATTCGCGATCGCAAAAGTACATTATTTGCATTCAAGCCTTGCCGGTTAAACGTTTCATTTGCTCGCTGGTCTGACGTCCGCTTTTTCTGAGCGCATACACCAGAAGCACGCGCACTAAAACCCTGTCAAACAGCGCCTGATTACTGAACTAAATGATCATTTAAGATAATACGGTCAAAACACACAAGCTTTACATATAGACTCAGTTGGTTATGTCTAAAATGAAAGTTAACACAACAGCTGAGACAAATGGATGCGCGCCTGCATGTTAGCTGCGTGCAGGTCTTAAAGGGACAGAACTAAACATGCAGCAGACTGTCATTAAAGGGATAGTTCACCCTACTATTACATTTCTTTCATTATTTACTCACTCTTATGTTGTCCCAAACCTGTATTAATTTCTTTCTTGTGCTGAACACAAAATAAGATATTTTGGTGAATCTGGGTAACCAAACAGTTGCTGGTCGACATTTACTTTGATAGAAGGGAACATATGGAAGTCACAGAGGATCAGCAAACTGTTTGGTTCTCTTTCATAGGTAACTCAACACTGCGTAGCTTAACGCTTCGGGAACGCCCTCTGCGTGACCGAGTCTGAACCATATAGAATCACGCCAATTCATTGGCTGATGGCGCGACGCCGTCTCTGACGCAATGACGTCGTCAGGTCATACTGGCGAACGCGCCATCCACTCCTCAGATTTCTCTGCCTTCACGAAGCGGTCACATTGCCCTTTGTTGTTGCGATTTCTGACCCAACTACTACCCTTGCGATTATCCATTTGCACTTCGGCAACTGCCTCAGTGGAACTTTGTTTCTCCTCGTGGTGAAGTGCCATGGAGTTTCGCCGCTGTATACCGCCGTGCGCGCGTTTCCTCGCCCGCGAAGACCCACACAGTAAGTGTATTTTGCTTTGCTTGGGTTTTTCGCATGCACGTGAAGCGGTTTATGGACCTCTAAGTGCAAAATTTGCGACGATTTCCGTCTCATAACTCATAACATTATGAACGGGATCCTCCATCCATTTTCCCTGGTGCGCATCGAGCACCTCCGCGGCTCCTCGTGAGGCCTCTCGTAGAGCCGCGAGCTGGGGTTCGGATGTCGAGCTCGAGGAGATGGAGAGTGAGCAGACAGGCCTTGCCTTTTCTCTCCCCCTCCCTCTCCCGAGCGCGCACGTGCGAATTCGCTGGTCGAATTTTTGCCTGATTTTCTGTTTCCTAGCCCGAAAGCACGTGATTTCGTTTCTTTCGGGCTATGATGTTCTGCACACGGCAGCCTCCGACTCCGAGGATTTCGGGCCTGCTTTAGCAGATGCGTTCCCGCCTAGCGGCCAGGAGGCGCGGCCTTCAGCGGCCTACTCTGAGCTCGTGGACGTGCTTTCGCGTGCCACCGAAAAGCTCGCGCTGGATTGGCTCGATGAGCCCCGCGAGTCTCGAGCTTCGAAGCTCGATGATCGTTTCCTCATCGGTGCGCATTCCAAGCTTGAAAGGAGGAAGCTGCCATTTTTCAGCAATCTGCATCGAGAGATCTGCATCGAGGATGAGAGACTCCACTTGCTCTGCCCGGTCAGGGCATTGAAGCTGTATGTGGATCGCTCCAAGGTTTGGAGAAAATCTCCCCAGTTATTGATCTGTTTTGGTGCTGGTCGCCATGGGCTTGCCACGACAAAGCAGAGGATTTCTCACTGGGTGAGAGATGCCATTTCGCTGGCTTACGAGGCGCGGAACCTTCCTTCACCTCTTAGTCTTCGGGCGCATTCTACTAGGGGCGTAGCCTCCTCTCAAGCTCTTTTTAGAGGGGTACCCCTGGAGGATATTTGTGTTGCGGCAGGATGGTCCTCTCCGCACACCTTTGTCAGGTTTTACAACCTTGACGTTGATACGGCTCCAGGTTCTCAGGTCCTGTCTGTTTGAACCGACCGTATGTTGTTGGTTCATTTTTGGGCCAGATAGGCAGCATTTTCAGCTTGGCGTGTTTGGTATATCGTTCCCGAAGCGTTAAGCTACGCAGTGTTGAGTTACCTATGAAAGAGAACGTCTCGGGTTACTCGCGTAACCCTTGTTCTCTGAATAGGGAACGAGACACTGCGTTCGCTGCCAAGCTCCTCACGCTGCCGACAGGGTTCTTTTCGGCAGAGAAATCTGAGGAGTGGATGGCGCGTTCGCCAGTATGACCTGACGACGTCATTGCGTCAGAGACGGCGTCGCGCCATCAGCCAATGAATTGGCGTGATTCTATATGATTCAGACTCGGTCACGCAGAGGGCGTTCCCGAAGCGTTAAGCTACGCAGTGTCTCGTTCCCTATTCAGAGAACAAGGGTTACGCGAGTAACCTGAGACGTTTTCCTTGTTCCTCAAAATAGCATTTACGTTCAGCAGAAGAAAGAAACTCACTTAGGTTTAAAATAACTTTTGAGTAAATGATGGTATAAAAATAAAACACAATGACAGAATCGACAGACAGATGACATCATTTTTATTTTTTAACTATGAACTATTCGTTTAACGTTAATAATACAGAGAAAAATCACTCACTATTATTGACTGAAAAACTTAATGCAGTGGCTTTAGGAATCAGTCCATATACATTTTTATTTTTACATTTGTTTTATTCAGTTTCTTGAAAGTTCCTCCTAAATACATCTACCTGGAAATAAAGCACTGTTTGTTTTACTTGTATATTATGTGTATTTGTAATCTGTATCTTTGTTCTTATTTTTTTTATAAGAAAGATACAACATTTTTTATCTCTTTGCCCACTTTGGCCTAAATTGGCCTCTTTTTGTGTGGATTTTAATGTGTTTGAAAGACAAAAGCCGTCCAAAGACATAGCAATACATGGTGAAATAATCCACTGAATGATTATTAAAATAAAAATGTATGTGTTCAGTAGTTGATGCAATGTTGAAACACTTCCTAAACCTGAAATGAGTTTTTGTAAATCCAGTGGTCAAATGGTGTGTGGCTTCTCAACTTTGAGTATAATTATATCCACCTAACCAGTGACTGGTCTTTGATTGAATGTTCAAAAGCTGGAATACTTTCTGAATGTATGTGGTAAGCTATTTTAGAAAGTAACATTTAAAAGATAAAAAAATACAAATTAAGGAGAATCAATAAATTATGAATAATTTATTGCTATTGTGTGAATATGTAATCCCGTAATCAATCAAAAATAATTGTAGTCTGATAACAAGTATTTTAAAATGTAATTTAACCTAATTACAAGTAATTTTTGGAATCTGATTACATAATCCATATTACATGCAATCAGTTACTACCCAGCTCTGTAGGCAACACCCTAATCATCATGGACCCTCATAAGTGACCATTTTGCCTCAATCTTTTGTTTGCAATTGCTTGATGTCACAAATAAACACTTCCCGCTGTTTAACAGGACAGTCCACCCAAAAAATCCTGAAAATTCGGTCATCATTTATTCCTCCTCATGTCAAACCTGTATGACTTTATTTCTTCAGTGAAACATTAAAGAAGATTTTGATTTTTAAATAATAATGTGTATGTACAAAGGGATTAATCCAGGCACTTATTTCACCTTGAAGTGAACATCATTTGACACATTTTCACAAATGTACCATGGTTGAACCCCCTAATGGATACAAACAAGCTAAATTTGTCATGCAGAGAAGAAAAAAACGGCTCTTAATTATTTCCCTGATCTCACAATGGCACGCTGGTGTGTACACACCCTGACAGCCAGACAACTCGCGAATAACAACAGTCTAACATTTCGATGAATTCCATTAAACCCTGTTAGAAACATTTAGACCTGTGAATATTTAGACAAGGGAACAGACAGATTTGGTTAGGATTTATTTTCACTGTTATATTATATGGGAAATGTGTGAACTAAAGCTATAGCTGACAGCAGACATCAGAGCTGGCATAATCACACCACCTGCTCTATGTTTCAAGAGGAAGGAGGGCGAGCAGAACGTCCATTTTCCCTTCTAACATGGGCATGAGCGAGGGATTGAAGTAATCTAATATAATGATTTTGTGTCCTCTAGGAGAGTTATAGATGCTAATACGTAGGGTTAATGATTTTGCAGTGTCCTCTGAAAGAGTTATTAGATGCTAATCATTACGTAGGGTTAATTGCAGTGCTAATTAAAGATGACATTACGATCCTAATAATGACACAGATTAGTAGTCTGTGATTCTCTTTGAAGGCAAGTGTGCATTAACTCCCAGATAGACACTATCTAGATTGGTCTGGTTTTGGCCTTTTCAGACCTGCTTTAAAAAAGTAATTTCCTCACTGACAGTCATGAAAGAAGAAGCCGATCTCAGAACAGTGATGTCACGCCTGTTGAACGTGTCAAAGCTAGTACATTCAATTAAAAAGACTTGAGATGTTGACCTTAAAATTTAAATGGTATCATCATTTAGTCACTCTCATTTTCTTCTTTTTTTCCTTTTATGTTATACTACATTGTGCCACTTTTGACACAGAAATGAATGTCAAAAAGTCAATCAATTTAACATTACGAATCCCACTTTTGTAAATATAATTGTATTCATTAAGGATCCATTAAATTGAGAAAAAATGGCATTGAAGACATTTGTAGTGTTAGAAAAAAAATATTTCAAATAAATTCTGTTCTTTTGAACTTTGTTCCTCAAGGGATTCCACAAAAAAAATAAGCAGTACAATTGTTATCAACATTGATAATAATAAGAAATGTTTAATAATAAGCACAAAATCAGCATATTAGAATGATTTCTGAAAGATCACATGACACTGAAGACTGGAGTAATGATGCTGAAAATTCAGCTTTGCCTCTCAGGAATAGATTACATTTTAAATAAAAGTAAACCTTTTAATATTTCACAGTATTTTGGTTTTACTGTATTTTTGATCCAAAATATGCCGCCTTGGTGAGCACAAAAGACTTTTGAGCACAAAAACATTAGAACAATCTTGCCAACCACTTGTGACTGGTAGTTTATGTGAATTGTGTTTTAAATCTTTGATAAATTGTGACATCATATGTTTTGACTGCAATGAGAACAATCTCCTCTATGTAGTTTAAATACATTTCTATATACAGTATAATCCAAAGTGAATGAACTGTGAATTTGAATGTGCTGGTTTAAATAAAAACAATCAACCTAACAAATGAGAGATCAAAGACTTCAATGTCTAACAAATATAATAAGCAATTGTTCTTGTGCAGAATATTAGCAGGTTTACAGCCTTTATCAGAGTGTAATGCTGCTTTCACATCAATGGCCAACTGCAGAATAAGAGTCATGCCACGTCACCCTGTCACTCATCTCAGCTCAATTAAGTGCTTGCTGTTCAAAACACACAGATTAGTGCTCCCAATTAAGGATTTTTATCATGCTAGTGCCACTAAATCCAAATGCACCTACGGGACTCACTGAGCATTAAGGGGTCTCTTGGAGGTTGCTCTAATCTTTGTTTAGTGGAGACTAGCCTACATGCTGAATACTCAATCCTCACAAGGGAAAAGTCAGAGCATAATGCACTCGAACACAGCCACGAGGACTTAAGAAACCAGACAAGGGAGAGGTTGCATTGTATTTTGCTTTTAAAATCTTCATTTTCAAAATAAACTGATGGATCAGAAAATATTGCCACCGAATTATGTTTCTGCAACTACAAGCTAAAATTTGAACTCTTGGCAAAACTGTTTCTTGATAGGTTTCTTAAAACCTACCCCCCTCAACTATTGGCCAGACAAAAAAGACAGTCCCACACCCAAACTCACGCCATTGGTTAAACTAATTCTATTTTGCCGTGCTATCAGTGTTGTGAGAGCTTCCCAGTGACTGTTTCCTCAATATTCTGATTGATGCTTCCATGTGTCTCGCTCCTTCGTCCTTCAGCCCATGACCCTGGAAATCAATTACAGTCCGGCATCATGAGAGATTTATCAATTCTCCAAATGCTGCGAGGATGCAAAACCTGAGAAGAAAGCAAGTTTGCAGAGGAATTTTATTGTATATTAAAGTGAATATCTTCCATACTGTACATTATGTTCTAATGACTAAATTTGCAAGCAAGTGTTGTCTTTTTTTCAATTCTCAGTTTTAAACAAAGCATTTTTAGATTTATAATATCAGTATTTTTTAAGCTTAGCTTATTGGTATTTGTCAAAAATTCAATAACAATGCATCCTTTCAAACAAAAAAAACATAACACTTACAGTATGAGCAACTTATAAAAGGTTAAAGCTGCAATGAAATGGAAGTATCTACAGATATTTACCTATTGTGAAATAGATTATTGAAAAAAAAACATAGCAGGACTTGGTTTTATCCATCGGTTGTTGAGTGGATGGAGGCAGATCTGAATGAGAGCCTGAGGTCGAGTATAAGAAATGGCCAGGTTTTAAAAGCACAAAATGACTGGAAAAACCCAGAATACATCAGCAGAGAGAAGTATGCCATTTGACTGGAAAGTCAACATTTTGATTCAAATTTATAAGCCGAAAAAATGTATGCATAGATGATTCAATCATAATAAAATCCATAAAATGCACTCAGCAAATTTCCATTTCATGCCGACTTTAAAACTTAATGTTTCAGCATATCAGTGCATCTCTAATATAACAAATACATCTTGTTTCCGTCTCTCCCTTCTCGCACTTCATCCCTGCATACTTCCCTAGCTTCTTAAGACAGAACAGCTAAGACACGAGGACAAGAAACAAGGATGCACAACTAAGAAATGAGAATCACCCAGTGGCACCTTTCAGGAGACTCATTCCACGCATGTTACTTACAGCCGTCGCTGCATCTTAAAACAGGAAAGAATTTTAACATTCAAGAAAATTACCTTTAAGTAGTCTGAACTGCACCTTTCTCTCTGAATTCTAGCCAGCTGATCTATGAACTCTGTGTAATGACATCTAATGCATTAGATTCCCTTCACTTCCTGTAGAGCACACGATCAGTGTGAGCACTCGCTTTCTCACCATGAAAGAATAAGAAATGAAGTTATCACACAAAATTAGCCTCTCTCACTCCCACACAGATCCTTTAGCAGCAGGAGGGCCGGCATCTCCAGGAGATATCCAACCCAGAGCGTTTTATTTAAATGTGAGGTCTCTTTACAGTATAAAAGTAAATGCCAAATGCATTTATGCATATCTAGAGCAAAATAAACACATGCTATTCCAACAGAATCAACATTTATCACATAACAACATACTTCTATAGTGCCTTTTCATTCTCACAAACACACACGTATACAATGTCTAAGGCAGGTAACATCCTATTGGTCTCCTAATACCGCTCTCTCCTCTCCTCTCCTCCCACATTGTCCCTTCATCCTGTTGCTTGTGCCGCCACAGAGTTTTAATTGCGACCCCCTGCCAGAGGCAAAGCCGTGCCGACAACCCACATCTTCTTTCCATCAATCTCCCAGGGCTAGTGTTAATTAAAACTGCACAGAAGAGCCACTGCCTGTCACACCTCTCAGCTCCACAGCCCTGGGACTGGACGGTCACAGTGCTCACCTAATAAGTCCAATAAAAGCGACCAGGGATTTATACTCTAGAAAAATACCAGATGACTTTGATACTCTAGAGGTGAACAGGACAAATGGAGTTTGAGAGGGACGATATGTGCACGGTAGCTGTGTGTGGTGGAACTGGACCTCAAAATCTCCAGACGGCTAATAAACAACGGTTTCATTTCTGTGTATGTTGACACGATTTACCTTACACTATCAGCTAGAAACAAAATAAACAAATCAACCAATACTATGAAAACATATTCAAATGATCTTATCAATTTAAGCATTTTTCAATTTTAATAAGTCTCTTAAATGGATTTAAATATTTTTTTAAATATTTACATTATTTTCTATATTTATATTATTTTCATTTACAGTATTTTCTATTTAAATATGCTGCCATTCAAAGTGTATTTTTTTTTACCAAGGTTGCATTTATTTATCAAAATATATATTGTATTGCAAAAATAATACTGATAAATTATGATTTAAATAACTGTAAAAATAATAATGGGAATATTTTCTAACATTATAAATGTCTTAACTGTCCCTTTTGGTCAATTTAATGTGTACTGATCCCAAACTTGTAAAAAGCAATGCATTAAATATTTACATTGCTTTAAAAATAAGAACTACATTAACAGAGTAAAAAATAATAATAATTAAATAAACATTTCATGCAGCTTTATCTGTTAACTGTTCTAAGAACAGTTTTAATCTAGTTTTCTTTCTTGTGAATTATTCTCTCATCTGAGTTTCTTTGAGGAGGCACTGTACTTGTGGTGTGAGTGAGTGTGTGAAACATAACAGAGACAGAAAGAACCTATAGAAAAAAAGGAATGGTGGGGCAGAGAATTAGGCATTTTGCATTCTGGGAGCGCAGCCTAACTGAGGTCTAGTGTAGCCGACTCTCTTGACACTCCGGCTGCCTGAGTCAATAGACAGCATTTCATTCTCATTAAGGTTTTCTAGACAATTCCAGAGACTGTGTCCTTGAAGAAGGAAATATTGACAACACTGCACAACATTGCTCTCAGCAACGCTGCCACCGACTTGCAATGAGCTTAGCTTCGTTGCTCTTTGTAATCTGACTGGAAATGGAAAAGATTAACCAAATGCAGCTGTGCTTGTCCACCTCAATGTATCGTTAATTAATGGTAAATAATGTTTCTGTTCACATGTTCATTCCTCCTAAAACACATTTCGTGTAGCAGTCGGGTTGTGGAAATAAAAATGCCATTCATTTTCTCCAATGGGAAAACATAGACCAGACCTACCATTAGCTTTTAAGCAACTAGACATGCTCCTGTTAAAGTCATTATGAATTCTACATAACCGGGGAATAAAGTGAATTTCTGGTGAAGAACTACATTATCCAAAATCCTGAACTGCAACCAATCAGAGAAGTCACTGTCACACACAAAAGAGCTCAGGAGGAACTGCTCGATCCCATAAAGCATTGCTAATGACAATGAAAACTATTCTCAAGTTACTTATATATGCAACTATATAAAAATGTATTTGCAATCAAAAAAACTATTAGACTTTTAATAAATATTAATCAACGACTAATGCTGCCTTCACGTGCGATCGGAAATGTCCTACTTTCCACTTCTTAATTTGTAATTATGAGTTACGTGTCACTTTCAGATTGTGTTGCCGGAAAGGATAGGAACAATAGAGGACACCAGTTTCATCAATGCCTATTTTTATTAAAGCCAAAATGTCAATATCCAAAGATTTTGAATGCAATGCAGAGTCCTATATGTTGACAACAATATGAATATTACCCACGCTATTCTATACATTGACTGAGATATCTAGATAGTCAACTTGCTGACGATTCTGAAATCTGGTCATATAGTATATATATATATATATATATATGTTTCATTGTATTGCATACAATGTGCATCAAATAGTTATTTATATATGTGAATATACATGACTGTAACAGCAAGAGAATGTTGTAGGAAATATTGTTTTATATTGTGTATATCGTTCTTTATGTCATTTACAGGATCATGCAACTGTAGTTCATTCCCTCGTTAAAGTCTTGCACTGCTGTATTAAATTTACTACAATAAATAAATAAATATAACAAATAAATAAAAGTTTAGGTTGTGATTCATCTTGTATGATTGGTTTGGTCTATGGATAAGAAATATTGCTTGTGCTACAGTTTGAAGAAGTTACTAACCAAAAAAACATGTGGATCAAACCTTTCCTTAATAAAAAATACAAATGATTCAAACATGTGATTAAAACCAACTGCAATTTATGACACAACGTCTATAGACACAAAACAATAACTTCTAATGAGTGAAGATTTGACTCTTTGGGATGATTCAAGCCACAATTTACTGGTTTTTATTTGATTTAAAATCTAAATTTAGCAGTTTGAGTCAACAGACGTTTAGGTACTTAAAACGATTGATTCTGTTCCGTTTTTTTTTTTTTACGAAGCAACATTGGAAATATCTTAGGGTGAAAGGCTTTCAAAGAAAATTCTCATCAGTCCAGGCAAACTCATGCAACTCTGCATTGCTCACATACTAACAGCCACAGAGTACACCAAGTAGAAAAAAATAGTGGAAAAATGAGAGGGCATTTTCAGGCATGAGAAATGGTGTTTACCATGACCAGAATACTTTATAAAGAATGAACCGATAACGCCAGGACGTATCTCCAGGGAGGAACTAGCAGCAAGTAAGCTGGATCTCAGGGTTAAAGGAGGCCCAATAAGTTAAAGGGAGTTTTTAAAGCCGACAGCAACAGGGGAGACTCAGGTTCTCACCCTCTGATCCTCCAACAGGAAGAAACCATCATCCTCACCAAAGACCCAATCATTAATAACAGAGGACTCACAAACAAAGTGCTCCTCAGAGAGTATGATGGATCCTTGCTCATTATTTACCGTTCCCATAATCTGAAGCAAATTATCCTGACCTGAACCATTCCAACTGTAGATTAACCTTCATGGTAACCATTCCTAATGGGAAAAGAACATTAGACAAATCGAACAAAAGCCGAAAGAAATTTATAGAATATAACATTAATGATACATGACTGGTCAATTGTTTGAAAAATTCCTATTTTTGTTTTTGAAAGAAAACTCTTATGCCTAGGCTGCATTTATTTGATCAAAATACAGCATTAACTAAAATAACTTATGTAATAACTTTAATAAGTTACTGTTTACAATGAAGACTGGAGTAATGATGGTGAAAATTCAGCATTGTTTCACAGGAATCATTTATATTTAAAAATTTTTAGAAAGAAAACAGTTATTTTAATTTGTATATTATTTCATTAGATTTTTTTTATAAAATGAATGCAGCTTTGTTTACAAAATATTAAACATTATTAACATTAATTGTTTCAATATTCATTGACCTGAGCCTTGTCAAGAGACTTTGAAGAGTGCACGGTTAGATTGAAGCAAGGCTTCAATAGGACATCAATAACACACGATTAGAGGAGTCGCCCAAAGTCAGTGTTTATTAGTGACCCAACAGAATTCTCTAAACAGCACTAATCCTTTTCCCTATCCCAATATTTACCATCACGAGGACAGGTGGCAGTCCACGACATCGTCGCACATAGACATGCAAGACAAAGTCAACACGAAGAGGATAAATCCTGTTTACGTCTTTACAGATCTGATATTCATGGTGGGGATATGCACACTGGGGAAGAGGTTTAATCAGCTGCTGAGGATCATGAAGACCACACAAAGGATGCTTTGATATTCAGCATTCAAGAGAGACATTTGGCCCTCGCATGAAAGCTCAGCACGATCTGCTGCTCATGAGGAATGCTAGGCTGGTACACACACAAACCCAGCTCATTAAAGCATAATATACACCCCAGACAGGCGAAGACTCACCAATTGTGTTTTGAGAGTCTAATTCATAAAGGCATTTGGGAAATATCAGGCTTATTACCTGTTATTCCAGAGCGCTGTCATCTTTATAACATGCTTTTATTGTCGGGTGGCTGGAACATGAGCTACACATCGGATATGCTTCTAATGGTCTAGTTTCAGTGCAGGACTAGAATATCCTGGAGGATCTAAAGCATATTAAGCCATACATTTTTTGATTAAGGTCCATATTTTTTACACCTTTGTTTTGAAAAAGAGGTTTAAATACTTTGCAGCTTTTTAGAATATTCCTATATTCATGTAATAAGCATATTCCGCATTAATGCATATAGATAAATATTGATACATTTCTTCTGGAAATACTGCAGATGCTAATACCACACAAAAATACCTGTCATATCTTCTTTTTATATAAATATTAATAAATATAAATTAAATTAATATAAATATAAACTGGACATGATATAAATATAAATTAATATAGATATAAATAAATGTTTAGTTATTAAAGTGACTTAATTAAAGTGCATTGCCATGTGGGCTCAGTAAGATCACATATTTTACGAAATTAATATTTTAATAAAAATATATATTATATAATATATATTTAGAATATGTAAATACATATTAAATATAAAAAATATATTAAAATAGAAAACACAATATAACTGTATTTTGATCAAAAAAATGTAGCCTTGGTGAGCATAAAACACTTTTCAAAGACATAAAAAAATCTTACCGACCCCAAACTTTTGAATGTTAATGTATATGTTAGGTATACAGCATCCCATATGTTTTATTCAAACATTTAAAACCGGAATATCTTAACGTGGCTATGGCAATCACATATACATGGTGCTTACATAATGTGAATAACAGTTATTATTGGAATATTCCATTTAAAAAGCACTGAAGAAAGCATGGGCTGAAACGTCTGCTCGTTGGTCTGTTTTTAGGACACCTTGCACTTTTGACTTTTTCACTTTTGCGTATGAAAAATAAAAATACATTTTGATAGACTTTTTTTGGTCAGATTGCATTTTTCCAGTGTGTGGACAACTTTAGCTATATTCCATTTAAACTGACATTGAACCAGAGCCGATCTTCCCTATACGCAGAATACGCAAGCTGCGTAGGGCCCCCGAAACACCAAGGGGCCCACTTGCTCCCAAAGATATTTTCATTTTAACCACGTGCGCTCCGCTGTCACCCTCTCTACGTAAAAATCAGTCAAATTATGTAACGTGAATATCGTACAGTCTCTTGCTCGAGATAAAAAAACAGAGTTGAAAGCATACGGAGCCACGGAAGAGATGAGCATTTTCCGTGAGCGCAATTCGAGACAGAGTGAAACACAGACAAATGCGTTGCATTCATTATTTAATCTCAACCACACACGCCAACATGTGTAGGGCCCCCAGAAGTCTAGGATCAGCACTGGATTGACCTTCCCTCTGACTCTGCACTATAATCTACCATCTCGTAGTGTAAAACCCTCACATCCTGAAACAATGTATTCCATGTAATTGTGCTGCCAGTTGCATTAATATCATCTGCTAAATAGCAAATAATGAATAAAGCAACTGACATGGAACTGATTGGTTTGACAATTAGTGTCAAACTAATGTGTTATTGTGCACATCCAATATACTCATACCGCAGTACTGTATATGTTCATCTCTGCCCAGAGCTTTGCATGATGATGACTGGAAAATATGAATTTAATAAGCAAGAAAAAACATAATTACTCTCACATTTGGAGGTTACAGAAGCTGTTACTCATCGACACCTTTTGGTTCGACACCACAGTAAAACTATCAAAGTCGATGTGAGTCACTCTCATTATCAATCTCACGCTGGCATCTCTAGGCATCATAGTGGCCAATGATTATAAAAGCTCTCTCTCCCATAAGTAGCAGACTCAACACACACACTCTCACACAGAGAAAAACCCATTAGAGGGCACCGTTGAAAAGATGCCTCTCCTTTTCCACCATCTGCAGCCACATCACCCCCTCCTGCCCAGCATGTGGACCCAATGATGATATGGCAATCGATTTTGTAAGGGAGACGCCGCTTCATTCTCCACACCGCTGCGAGCGTTAGCGCCACATGAGTGAGTCTGCCGAGTCCCACACCTGTACCTGCCCCCCTCCTCCCCTCCCGCAGGGCCGACGGAGAGATAGAGCAGAGGAGCGTGCGCCGCAACTCTGTCAATGCGCTGCTAATTGAGGGCATTTAACCCCAATTACTGCGATCCATCCGGCAGGTTGTTTAGATGCCTGTCACAACAGAAGTGACCAGCCCTTCTCCTGCATTTCGCCGCCATTATTTCTCACCGACATTGTGCGCATGTGACGGGGTGAGAGGGCACGGCGCTTTTAAAGTCGGTGAGAAACAGGGCGCCATGTTCAAAAGCTTTCCAATCATCCATAAGTCATTGCTGCATATCAATGCATAAAGGCACAAATATATCAGGATTTGAAAAGTGCCTGTTTTCTTATACAAAAATGAGAGGCAAACAGCTGTTTAAGTTGCTTTGTTATGGTATATGGAATCTGTGGATCCGATTGTAGGTCAGAGTGAGTTAGTAGTGTGTAGTGAACTAACAGCAGTGCACGTTGTGCTGGGTTAGTTCTCTTAACAGGCTGGAGATCAGATTTGGGTGACAATAATGGAAATAACCACTACCATTATTTGAGGACACATCAGATACTCATATATAACTACATTTAAATATTTAAAGGTATAAGTATCAATATATACTATACTGTTTCAAAAGTTTGGGGTTGGTATGTTTCTGAAAGAAGTATCTTATGCTCACTAAAGCTGCATTTATTTGATCATAAATACAGTAAAAACAGTAATATTGTGAAATTATATTACAATTTAGAATAACTGCTTTATATTTTTTATATATCTTAAAATTAAATGTATTCCTGTGATGGCAAAGCTGAATTTTCAGCATCATTACTTCAGTATTCAGTGTCACATGACCCTTCAGAAATCATTCTAATGTACTGATTTGCTGCTCAAGAAACATTCATTACTATTATTACTATTATTGTCATTATTTATGTTGAAAACATTTTGCTAATTTTTTGTGCAAACTATGATTTTTTTCAGGATTCTTTGATGAATAAAAAGTTAAAAACAAAAAAACTGTTGTTCAAAAGTTAGTCTAGTATAATAATAATTTGGTACAATTTTACTCAAATGTTGAAGGCGCTACAGCAACAATCTCTCTCTTCATGCCTAGGGTTCATGTAAACTAGCATTTTTAGTCATCTAAATTGTGGCCTGGAGACCATTCCAGTTTCTTCATAAAGGGGCAGTCGTGGCTCTAGTGGATAGAGCGTTGGACTTGTAACCCGTTGTGGACGAATTCGGCTCCGGCAGGAATTGTCCATGACTGAGGTGAGACCCTTGAGCAAGCACCAAACCCCCAACTGCTCCCCGGGCGCCGCAGCGTCAGCTGCCCACTGCTCCAAGTGTATGTGCACTTGGATGGGTTAAATGCAGAGAACAAATTTCACTGCTGGTTATACTCTTTATAATTGTGTATGTGACAAATAAAGCTCATCTGAGCATACTTTTTTTTTTAAAGTCAACAGAGTCAATGCAAACTGTAATGAGCAAGAAAGAAAATCTGCATCTGCAAAACAACAGTTGGAGAGAGACAAAATGTTGCACAATGATCCACAGCGCTCAGGGTGAGGCATAAATATGCCGGGCCAGCCTAGCCTCCTCTCTCAGCAGGGTAATTCATCTGTGGCATTGTGTTTTCCCGTGCGTGTCTGGAATGGGTGATTTGACGAGCTGCAACATTAATCAATAGGGAGAGTTAGCTGTCACAAGCGCTCTTCTGGATGAAAAGGAAGGGGAGGGAGTAGAAGCGTATGACCTGGTTAAACAGCCCGGGTTATTGATCATGTGACTCAGGTGTCCTTCAGACTCCCAAGTTTCCTGGAATATGAGGATAGTATTCCTCCGACTAAGGAGACCTCGTTTCATCAGCTTATTGATCTGGGCAGCAGAGCTGCTGCATGACCTGCAGGTCGAACGCTTTTGAATCCCATTATAATCACCTTAATGATCATGAACGCTGGGAATCTGGCTGCCATTAAAAAGAGAGGAACTCGTGAACTTCAGAGGTTTGATAAATGGCACAATGACACAAATGGCTTTCATACCAAACTAAAACTAAGTGTGCTTATATAATTCTGTACATGGTTATAAATATAAAATATAAACATAAAAAAATTGTTCTCTGTATATAAGCCTGCACTTATTTGATCAGTAACATTTCTTTTTAATTCTGCTCAAGAAAACCTTTTTAACTATTATTATCGTCAATTTTTAAAACAGTTGAGTACATTTGTTCATTATTCTTTGATTAATAGAAGGATCAAAATATCAGAATTTATCTGAAATAAAAAGTAACATTTGTGTAACATTATACACTGACTTTACCATTCAAAGGCTTAGTCAGTATAATTTATTTAGGGAAAATAAATGATAGAAATGTATACTTTTATTTAGCAAGAATGCTTTAAATTGATCAAAAGTAAAGTGAAAAGTTTATATTTCAGATAAATGCTGTTCTTCTGACCTTATTCATCAAAGTTCTTCTCACCTGTTTTCAACATAATAATAATACATGTTTTTTTTTGAGCAGCAGAAAGATTTCTGAAGGATTGTGTGACTCGAGTAATGATGCTAAAAATAGCTTTGAAATCACAATAAATTACATTTTTAAATATATTCAAAAGAAAAATAGTATTTTAAATAGCAAAAATATTGTACTGTTTTGCTGTACTTTGGATCAAAAAGTGCAGGCTTGGTGAGCAGAAGAGACTTCTTTAAAAAACATTAATCTTAATGTTCAAAAACGTTTGACTGGTAGTGTATAGGCAACTTTAATCGTTATTTTATTTATAGCTTTTAATTGGCTTAGAAATCAAATACACTGCTGGACAATAACCAATAATAAGGATTTTTTTTTATATACTACAAATACTTTTTTTATCACATAATAAGGCAGAATATTTTCCATGCTGTAATAATTGCTATGTCCATTAGCACGGTATTGTTCATATAACGTTATTTATTACCTGATGACTTGAAAAACATAAATAAATCATATATTGTTGCAATCGCATGTTTAATGTCTTCATGTTTCCAAACGTTTCTGTTTTTCTGTGATAACAACTGTTTTGGGCTTTGTCCATGTTAGGAATTTCCTTTTGTGCGTGAGAGCGCCCTCCAGCTTCGTGTATGAATAAACATACACTGCATGTAACGAGTGTTTAGCGTTCTGTGATGTTCATCTCGCCTTATTCTGGTTCCAAATAAAACCAAAATATCCTGTCTCTTTGAATTTAAATCTATATTTATTCACACTGGCTCTTGAAAACTTCAATGCGAACACACACTGCCTGAAAAAATGCGGGGGATGAATTTATGTGATATTAAAAGTGTGTGTGTGTGTGTGTGTGTGTGGGGGGGGGGGCACGCGTGATCTACACCCCTGCTCTAATGACTGCTAGTTGACATGTCGTTGCAAAGTTACTTACTGTTAGTAGAATGTCTAAAGTTGACTATCAAAAATATAATATTTTTGCATTCCCATTTGAAACAACAGCAAATTAAAAAATCTGTTTCAACGACTTTACAAAAGAGAAAAATATGGAGAGATTGAATATGTTGGTCAGAACAGAGAAAGATGTTAAATTTGCAGTCACTCCCTAGCTATTATGTTAAAACACACATGTGGCAGCGTTAACTAGTTTTAATTTATAGTCTCATAAGTGTACATAATTACAAAAATACATCTAAATAAAGCTTTGCTAGGATTTACGATGTTAATAACTGTGGAAATGCATCATCATGATGCTCTATAGAGCAATGCTTTCATAGAGCCACAGAGACTGTGCTTCCTCTATTCAGGAAAATTAACCTTTTATTGTCTTAAAGTTGCCTCTGCACATTAAACTCACACACATTCACTTTACTTATTACAAAATGTTACTACAATGAACAATATATTGTTTAAAATGACACTACAAGGTGATACATTGATATCTGCCCTCTGAATTACCCCTAAGGCCTAGAAAGCAGAAGGAAACGTTTCATGAGTTTGAATAATAAGCTGTAATTAGGCACAAAGTTTTAAAAATGAGCTCAGTTGTAAGTGTTCTTCAAAGACTAACTCTCCGGATTAGCACAAAGTATATTCATGGTTTCTCTATTGAGCATGCCAGTGGTTTTCAGTAGTTTATCAAATTACCTGTTATCAGTGCAATAGAAACACTGACCCTTGAACAGATGTAAAAAATGAAAGCAGCACACTCAAAGAGAGATGAATGATTGTGTTCCATCACACTCTCTATAACTCTCTCTATTTATAAATTGAGATTTGATAGCGTAACCCGAAATCTCACTGCGTTGCCGCTGCTGGCAGATCGGTCTGTATGAAAGATTAATGAGCAGATGCTGAACTGTAGAAACCATTATTATTCTTTTTGTTCTCCTCGTCACTCCTTCCAACAGGGAGGGAGAGGATTACAATGCATGCGCTGCTATCTCTCTGTGCTGAGCAGGATATTTCAGAGCAAAACCCTCCTGCAGCCCCCCCTCACCCCTCACCCTACCCCTACCCCACCTATCAAGAGAGAGAAAGAAAAAGGAGAGAGTAATGTTTTCATCTCAGTGTTTTATGGATCTAGCATACAAGAGTAAAAATCAATTCATCAGTGTTTATTTTCACCAGTTTCATTCTTATCATTTATATGGTTTTCCCTCCATAATGTTCCAGGTAGTGTCATCTCAAATAAACCAATTTTTTTTCTTTGGTACACAAAAGCAAACGTTTCAAATGCAAGTGCTGATTTGACCGCTAGCATGTCGCCAAACATTCAGCAGTACATTTTAAACAAATGTCAAAAGACTATAACAGAGATTCTGAAATTACATCCAAATATTCACTTAAGTACCAAGTGATCATTTTTGAAGTTCATTTTAAGTATTGATTTGAATATAGATTTAAACTGTTTAACTGTAAATAAATGGAAAGTAATTGTTCCAAACTTTACATTCAGTCTACAAGCACATTTATTCTTTAAAAGTGTGTTATTTTGGTAAAAAGTACACTTTT
>JAPDDN010000165.1:0-80388 GCA_027422405.1 Ptychobarbus kaznakovi | reverse complement strand
TGACCACGTTTACATGCACAACATACAAATTTAGCCTTTAAAAAAAAAAAAAAAGCCTTTCAGATTTTTCCTTTATGCATGTTCATTCGAATATACTAGAATTGGGCTTTTACTGGATTATTGCAATCAGGTTAATGTATTGAAATTGTGCTCATAATAATCATATTCAGATTAAAACTGAAATATGCTTATGCATGCACACATGACCTCTGTCTCTCATTGCAAGGTTAGATTGTTTCAGAATGACATTTTAACGAAGCACACTGTAAAATGGTGTCATTGCTGAATGATTCCCGATAGTCATCAAGGTCTCTCGTCTCTCATTGATCACACTGGCTCCTGTGCTCTGAACCCCTCCGGTTCACAGATTAGTGCTATAAACCCTCTGCTGCTTCTCATGAACACCTGTGAAATCATGACACAAATCTGTGTCGACTGCTGTCACACTAAACCTAATGCCATACCAGGGAAAAACACCAAACATGCCAGTTTTCACCCCCACACACACACAAAATGTTACAAATATTTAAAAGTAAACAGAAAAAAAAATATATACACATTAAAATAAAAAATACTAAATCAAAACATATATATAATATTGAAACAAAACACAAATGTTAAAAATATGAATACAATAAAATTAATAAAACAAAAATACACACAAAATTAAGATATAGAAAACCACAAAATGATTGCATGCATATAAATTATATATATACACACACACAGTCCCATGAAAAGATTTTTGCCCCCTTCCTGTTTTTTATTTATATTTTGCCACACTTAAATGATTCAGATCATCAAACTAATTTTAATATTACACAAAGATAACCAGAGTAAATACAAAATGCAGTTTTGAAATAATGTTTTCATTTATTAAGGGAAAAACGCGGTCCAAACCTGCCTGGCCCTGCGTGAAAAAGTAATTGCCCCCTAAACCTAATAACTGCTTGTGCCACCCTTTGCAGTAACAACTGCAATCAAGTGTTTGCAATAATTCATTTTTATCTTAATAAATGAAGTAATCATTAAAAACTGCAATTTGTATTTACTTGCATTATCTTTGCGTGATATTAAATTTTTTTTCATGATCTGAATCTTTTAAGCGTGACAAATATGCAAAATAATTAAAACAGGGAGCAAATACCTTTTCACGGCACTGTATATATATTATATATATATATATGTGTGTGTGTGTGTGTGTGTATGAGAGAGAGAGAGAGAGAATTATAAGAGGAAAATATATCAAATGCAAATATGATATAAATTATATATGAAAAATAATATACTAAATAATAAAATAAAGAATAATTGAATATAATTCAGGTTAATATAAGGACAAATTTTGACCTAATTTTCTTATCTCAATTCATTGATATCATGTTTCACTGTGAAATAAACCACATTACTGAAGTTAAATGATTTGTGAAAGCCATCAACATATGGGCTATAACAATAAACAGAATCCATATCGTCGTTGCTGCCATTTTAACATCCCTTAAACAGCAAAAATCACTGTAACAGCCTCTGTTGGCTTATTGCTTTAATCAGTAGGCATTTGTTTGTACTTCAGCCGGTGTCGCCTGCAGACGCGATGCATCATGAACGCGCGCGCACACACACACACACGCACGCACGCACGCACGCACACACACGTGTGATCAGCATCACTCCAGAGACTCTTCTCTACGGCCCGAGATAATTAAGAAGTTGTTTCAGAGAAAACTCAGAGCTACAACAGAGAAGCCGAGAGATTGAACCGTGACATTTCTGTAGTATAAATCCTCATTAGTGCTTCTCTGGGAAAGTGTGAGACTTCTGGTGAATCACATTTTTAGTACTTGCACATGTGTGACAGCCCATTAAAACGCTCATTAAACCGACTGCAAGGCTCTGTTCCAACACCTAGTGAATGGCCTTGCTGTCTGCTGCCTACTTAGGCATCCTGATGATGTAACCTAAGTGATTTAGGACACTCTACAAAGATAGCAACTCTACACATCATACAAATAAATTATCTTCAGGTGATGCGCATAAGAGACTCCACTTACATTACTAGTTTGACGGTTACACACTGATAAGCTAATCATTTAATACAAATTTAACTTTTGCAATTGGTTATTTCAGTGTTGAAAATAATACAAATCTATTTATATTCAGAACTTATTTAATTATGAATGACTTATTTCCATTTGGTCTTTAAGGAAAACTAGTCAGCAGAAAGTTTCTTAACCTTATAAAACTGACTGTATTGTACGTAATACACAAGTTTATGTGCCTGAAAATAATCAACAAGAACAAAACTAATCTTTAAATGTTATTTAAATTGGTCTTTCAATGCTATTCTAGGTAGATGGACATATATGGATTCATGCAAACGCATTGTCATTCACCTTAGCGCTAGCAACACCAAGGTCATGGGATCGATTCCCAGAGAAGGCATGTACTGATAAGATGTATAGGCTGAATGCAACGCAAGCACTTTGGATTTGATTTTTATGTATTAAGCGCCTGCCAAATTGATAAATGACAGTCCATGTACTGGACAGCACGCCACAGATAACCCAGATATTCCTTTAACACGCTTTCTTGGACTGAGGCCATGTAGTTAATGTGGTCTATAAGATGGAGAAGGACATGGAAAGAGACTTTGGTAGCATAAATAAGAGACACTTCTCACTGACATGACAGAAGTTGGCATCAGTGACTGAATGGTGTTTCAGTATTCAGTGCTGATGAAGTAGAAAACAAACTGCACTGGATATCACAGTTCACTGCTGATGAACAAGCAAGCAAGCGAGTGAGTAAACAAGTAAATAAATAAAACAAATCTCTTTAAACTTAACCTGGTGACTTGAACGTCTGCTAACTGTATGGTTAAGTCAAAACTGCTCCCTCCAGTGGCAAGAAAACCTCACAACCAAAACCATCCTCATCCAAGTCCTCGTTGTGGATTGGGCTGTAAATCTATAATAGCACTGAAGTGGTTGCTAAAATTATCTGAAAAACAAACAAACAAACAAGAAAAGCGCTGAAAACACTGAAACCAAAGTTCTGGTGCTAATACTACACCTACATTTTCACCTACAAAAATAAAAAAGGTCTGTCTGTCTATCTATCTATCTAACTAACTATCTATCTATCTCTCTCTCTCTCCGCACGCACAAAAGTTTGGGATTAGTACGATTTTTAAAGTTTCTCATGCTCATCAAGGCTGTATATGATTAAAATTACAGAAAAATATTGTGAAATATTATTGCAATTTCTAATATGTTTCCTATTTTAATATACTTTACTAAATAAATGTATTTCTGTGATACAGCGCTGAATTTTTCATCAGCCATTACTCTAGTCTTCATCTAAATCATTCTAATAATCTGATTAATTATGAGTGTTGAAACTGTTGTGCTGCTTAATATTTTTTGATTAATAAAAAGTTAAAAAGAACAACATTTAGTCAAAATATAAATATTTTCTAACAATATAAGTCTTTAATATCACCCTTTATCCGTTTAACACATCCTTGCTGAATAAAAGTATTAATTTCTTTAAAAAGAAAAAAATATTTTGACCCCAAACTTTTGAATAGTAGCATATATTGTAACATACACATTTGAATAAACAGTTCTTTTGAACTTTATTTATCAAAGAATCCTGAAAAAAGTATCACAGGTCCCAAACAATATGAAGCAGCACAGTTTCAACACTCATAATAAATCAGCATATTAGAATAATTTCTGAAGATCATGTGACACTGAACACTGCAAATGGTAATGATGCTGAAAATACAGCCTTGATTTAAATTATATTTTAAAGTCTATTAAAATAGAAAACTGTTATTTTAAATTGCAATAATATTTCAAAACATTTTTTTTATATTTTTTGATAAAAAAGCAGTGTTGATGAGGATAATAAACTTCTTTAAAAAACATAAAAAAGTACTGATCCCAAACTTTTGAGTGGCACTGTATATTATATTTAATAAAATATATAATATATATTATTTATTTTTTTATCATTAAGAGACAAATAAATCACATTGAACTTAAGCAGCTCAACACCTACACACCTGGTCAAATGTCTCGTGCATTTATTACACAATTGAAACACATAAATCAAATATGAATACTAAGGGTGGTGAAACAGGGTAATAAAAACAATAAATATGCAAACACAATCATTCATGGTCCTGCACAAGACTAAAAAAACACGGGAATCTGCACTTATTTAAACCTACCGTTAGTTACCGGCTATTCGCCCCAAAGATGTCCGTGAATTCCTTGGGGGACTCTGGGAAAACATCACCACGAGCAGGAATCAACATTCAGTTGTCAACAGGGTCCCGAGGGAAAGCTTTACAAACGGACGGATGGATATCTTGGACCGAAACTACTGAAAGTTCAAAGGTTGATGCCAAGGAGAATGTTTATAGTACCATCAAAGCAAAAACAAGTCCTTCTTACATTGTCACTTTGTCCCAATAATAATAATCGAAACATATAAAATCAATTTGAAATGATGAGAGGTGCACAACACTATGGATGATGTCATTCTTCCACTTAAGCGTGAGCCAATCAGATTCCACGACATTCTAGTTCATTAGACTAATATATTCCAGCCTGAAATTATTTGGTTATTTATCAAAATATGATAACATAAGAAAAAAAAGGGGGGGGGGGGCATTGCAAGTAAACAATGAGATTCATTCATGAAAGTGAATCACTGGTAAATCCATTCTTACTTAAATACTCATTTCACATTCAATTCGATGCAACAATTGAAACACGAACACCTGAAATTATTTACTAATCATTTTATCATGAATGAATCGTTGGCGTACAGTAAACGTCATTTCACTTTCAATTTGATGACACCAGTAAAGAAAACTATTCTGATCCAGATTCATGAATGATGAGTAAACAATCATTTGACTATATAACTTTCTTTCATCAAAATATTAATGGATCATTTCAAGCCAAAATATTATTCATTTTTAGGGTGATATTACAAAGTATAAATGTGTGCATTCAAAATATGATTTTACTTTCACTATCATACGCTCAATTTTATATATACCTTAATTTCCGTTTAAATATATACCAGCAAATGCACGATATATATACATAAATATATGTGTGTGCGTGTGTGTATAAAAAATATATAATATATGTGAGTCACTGTAAATATATATATAATATATAAGTATAGTGTGTGTGTGTGATGTGTTGTGTGTTATATATATATCTGTGTGTGTAAGTAGAGTGTAAAACAATATATGAAATTTCTGGTATATATAATAATAAAATATATATAATATATATATATTTATTGTGTGTGTATTATATATATATACAAGTATGGTGTGAGTGTTAAAAATATACATAAATATATATATTATATACAAATTATAATATAATATATATGTTTAATGTGTGTTGTGTGTGTGTGTGTGTGTATATATTATATTGCTAAAACAACTTTTTTTGCTTTAGGTCACCAAAACAAGCATAACTATGAGGAAAATATTTTGGATAATTTTTAGATCAGCTCTGTTTAGCTGCATTTAGTAATTTAGGCTGTTGCAAAAATGTATGAAATGTACTAATTTTTATGCAAAGGCAAGCTCTGAATATGATGGCTATACATAAAGGATGTTCAAGGTGCCTCACCATCACAGGATCAGAGACAATGTTCCTGGTTGTCCATCTCTGAAAGGATTTGTGTACAGATCCAACTATCTAAAACACGAGACCTAAACACAACTACTAACATGTACACAAGCCATAGCAAAGATAAAAAATAAAGATATACAGCAAAGGAAATGAATACATTTACCAGACAGGACATCACAAACAGACCATGAGAGGAAGAACTTTGACCAGAACCAGAAACTATAACATTTAACACATTTGAAGATCATAAATAATAATAACGGTTTAATATCAGCATAAATAGTTGCCAAAAAGACAATCTGACTAAATATGTCGTAATTATAATTCTATATCTAATTGTAAACGTGATTGCTGAAAGAGAAATTTTGTCATTGTTAGCAGTCTGTCAGAGCCTCAGTCATTCATTAACTTTATAGGATTGCTCTATAAAGCGTAAAACTATTTAATGCATTAATGAAAGAAACTGATGGCGAAAGAGGCTTATGTTATTAAATCTAGTTATGGCTGATTATTGATGTAGCGTCTGGAAGACAATGAACGTCACAACATGTCCGGTCTCATTCATGAAGCACATGAGGAATGACTTTCTGTGCAAATTGTTTGTGAAAACAACTCTTATATTAATTGTTGGATAGAATTACAATAGACAGTTTATGCAAGAATGGTTTACAAACGCGAGCGGAAATATTAAATGAAATGTGAAAGTTGTGAATGATTGACAGAAATGAGCTCTGCTCATGTGCTACGTAGATTTGAATGCAAGTCTGATTAATCTCTCTATAGTTTGCTAAATAAAAATGCAAGCACACATACAGAGTTGCCAAAATGTTCTGGGACACAAATACACACACATTGGGCCTCATTCATGAAACGTGTATAAATCGTTCGTAAAGCTGTTGTGATGTACATTTTCAGATTCACGAAAGTGTTCGTATTTTCAAAAATGTTAGTAGGTACGAGAGAAATGTACACCTGCTCCTTACCACGTGTAAACAGTGCGTAAAACATTCGGTGTTCTTTCTGGCAAACTGAATTTTGATGCATAATATTTTACAAGTAGGTTTTGCTGTTTTTTTTTCATCATAAAAAGCGCCTTGCCCTGTATTTTACCAGCCCACAATCAAGGGGCGGGTTGGTTTGTCTTACCCCTTCCCTGTCTTAACCCTAGCCCTTTTTTTAGGGTGAAATCATACCCTGAGAGTACTGATAATCGCTTGACCTGCTGCTTCGTCACCAGAGGAGACAAGTGTATAGCTAAAGTGTGTGTTTGTTTGGGGTAAATGTTTTCTCTACCCAGCGCTTTGCCGTGGAAAAAATAAACTGTCACTTTTTACCCAGCCATTTTAAATAAATTATTAAGCACCAATCAGTGTGTTCTGGGTATGGTAAACTCACTAAGGAGCTATCTACCCCTTCCCCTCGATCAAAACCAGGCCCTTACTCTCACGGGACTAAAGGGGAAGGGGTAAGACAGAGAGAAACACTACTAACCGACCAATCATCCTACTTGTACAACTGAATAACAATAAAGAGATGTTACTATTGCATTTTTATATTCAGTAATATTCTTCAAAATGAGATACTAGTAATACGTTATGCAGAACCTGATTTTACCAAGTGCGACATGTTCCTGGATCAACATCTTTGTTGACCTTGGATCAACATTGTTATCATCCAATCAGATTTGAAGAACAAGTTTATAATTGTTGTGAAGTTTTGGTCAACAATCAGATTTTGTTGCTTGTACATCAGTGTCATTCATCTATCATTTCCTCTGATTTTAGGGATTACTCATGGTTAAGGTTAGGTTTAGGTGTAGGGAAATGATCAAGATTACATTTTTGGATTAAAATGTAATTAATGAATTAAAAATTAACGCATCTAACTCTACAAAATCAGGATGTGCAATACGTTACTGCGTGGATATCCCTAATCATATCATCCAAAGCGTTCTCAAGCGCCACCAGCTGGCCGTTTTCAGAAGAGCGCCTGTCATTTTTCAGCTGGCTAAAAACGCTTTGATGGATACGTTAATTGAATATTTATTGTTAGGCATATGGCCCATTAGTCTTTTTTTGCATTTATGCAATATACTGAAGGCAAACCTGAGAAAGTAGACCCGAATATTCCACTGTGTTCCTGGACACGCTCTTTGCGTAGCTGTAATTCATAGACGGGGATTATGCTAATTATGTATGAGCATTGGAATTCATTAACATGCGCATGTTTAACTATCAAATAGGAAGTTTACGAAGCATTTGTGAATCCAGGAGTCTGTTTTACATGCAAATTACTCATAATTTACTCCAATATTTACGAATGTTTCATGAATGAGGCCCATTGACAAAAACACACAACAAAACCAATAAAGCTCAAATTACCTCAAGTCTTTGTGGAACAAAGTTCTAATCAGTTAATAACGAAGTAAACTCTGGATCATTTGTAAACGCATCTAAAAGTGATATGTCTGAAAATACTGGAAAACGGCATGAGGTGAACAACGGTGCCACGTACCACTTTATAAAGCTGCAATGCTGGAAGATCAAAAACGCTGTGAAAATTCAAAAGGATAGGCACTGAAAAAACAGGTGGAATGGACTGGAAAATGACCTGGCGATGTCACACGGTGTGGATGTCAAACCCTGATTGGTTAGAGTTCTTCATAGACTCCGCCCTCACTCCTGGCCCGTCTCCATCCGCCAGGAAGGCCTCAAGATCGTCCACAGTTCCTGCTTTCTTGGTCCTTGAAGATTTCTTCTTTTCTTTCTCTTCTGTTCCCGTCTCATCTTTTTCCTTTTTCTTGTGTTTGTGTCGTCTCTTGCTGCTTTTCTCGTCCTCCTAGAACAAAAACAAGGTTTTTCTCTTTTTAATTTCACTGCATATAAATAACAGTTTGTGCACCAGCAACAAAATCTGATGGCACGAAAAAGTTTTAATAAGAGGAAATGATCAACCAGTGGATGCTTTTTGATCGCGGATATTGAGAAGGCTGTCCAGTGTCCAGTAGGGCTGTGCGATATGACGATATATATCGGATGGACGAAATAAAAAGTCTATCGTTTCATATTATGTTCTATCGTTTATATCGTGGAGTTGCAAAATACATTGTTTCCGGTAATACCTTTTCATCATTTGAGTGACTGCGATCTTTATACACCGCCCACCACGGGGCGTGAAGGGGAGACAGAAGCAGGTGGAGATGAGAACGAGCAGCTAGGACACAACAAGGAGCTCGTTACTAAACGAGGGACTACATATGTAGCATGTGTAACCGATTTTAAGCCGTTGAAAATCAAACAACAGAGCTATATGCGTGCGCCGTCTCTTTCTGTGTGAGAGGAGCGCGCCTTTTCTTTTTTGCAGACTTTGAACAATTACATAAACACACTTATATGCGTCAGAATCCCCCTCTTTACAAGTATCCTCATAAACACGGCGATTTAGGTCTTAAGAGAGAATAAACGTCAGAAGGAGAAAACGCATATGTAACAGTGTATTAGATCCGGACTTCGGTCTTAAAGGGGAAGCGTTCCAATATTCGTTCTGTCTGCCGTTCATGTTAATCATAGCACACTGCTGGAAAATCTCACACTGCTCTTGACTAAATTACTTTTGTTACTTTAATGAGAATAAATAAAAAATAATAATGATATATTTATAATACGTATAGAATCCATACATAATATACGTGTTAATTATATCTATCATAGAGAGATAGATATATATAATTAACACAGTGAAGACTAATTAATTTACACAATGTATGTAGTGTTTCTTATTTATTGTAGTTTTTTGTCCTATTGCTTGCAATTAGTTTCTTATCCTTATTTCATCACTGACTGTTTATTTATCTTCAGTGAGGTTGAGTTTCTCTCTTTAGGCTTGTATTAGTTTGATATTGACATTGGTGACAAGGATTATGAAAATTATATGGTATTAAATATTTTAATATAATAAAAACCTTTTTAAAAGAAAAAAAAATCACTATATCGTGATATATATTGTTATCGTGATATAAAATTAGTCATATTGTGATATAAGATTTTGGTCATATCGCCCACCCGTAGTGTCCAGTGCTCTTATATATAATACTATTTAATGATAACAAATAAGATGCGAACTAAATTGGCACCATTAAATGAATACTTTCTTTAATTGTACAGATTTGGCTGTATTTGACATTAGTTCGGTTCAATTATTAATTTTAAATTGCTTTGAAATAAGTTGTATTGCATACAGCACTATACAAGTAAACAAGATTTGACAAAATGTGCCAAAAATATAACAAATATACTTGACGCTATTATTTGACAAGCTTGCTGGTAGATTTTGGAAGTGATACACATACCGTTTATTTGCCTTGGCTGATATATCAGTCACAATCAATCAGTAATATTGTCAGGTTATTAATATCTTACCTCTTTGCTTTTCTTTTTCTTCTTTTTCTTGTCCTTTGTGGAGTGTCTGCTTTCATTATCTGCAAGATAATAACACACTTGGCAGTTATGCTGTTATTGGAATATATTTTAGAAAATATTATTTCAGTCTTTCTACTTTAATATTACATATTTATTCAATGTGCTACATGCTGTTTCTTATTTACAGAAGTAACATTTCACGATATGATTTGATTTTGACTCAGCTTGCGAATCGATTTGACTCCGATTCGATTCAATATGGATTATTTTGGAAATATATCAGGTACAGTACATGGAAAATTTTCTCAAGGGAAAATATCTCTAAACTAATGCTGTAAAATATATACGAGTCAGCTGGCACTACATTATAATATTGGGGGTTGAAATTAACTCATTTGCATACAAACACCTAAATTACACACAATTAAGTTTTTATAATAATAAAGTTATAATATTAACAATTACTACATAATTATATTTGTACTCCAATTCTCTTTTTTTATATGAACATTAAAATGGTGGCTGTCATAAAAACTTGATGGATTTATTCAAACATAAATATTGAAGCAATGAATTTGCAGTGCTCTGCTCTGTGTTATATCTTAAAAATATGCACCAATGTTTTCAATGATTCTCTAAAAGTTGTTGTACTTTACAACTATAGGACAGGATGAGCTAAATAAACTTATAACTACATCTAAACCAACAACATGTTTATTAGATCCTGTACCCACTAAACTATTGAAAGAGTTGTTACCTGTAGCAGAAGAACCGCTTCTCAATATTATTAACTCCTCGTTATCTTTAGGTCACGTCCCAAAACCATTTAAGCTGGCAGTTATTATTATTAAGCCAAAATTAGATCCTTGTGAACTGGCAAATTACAGGCCCATCTCAAATCTTCCGTTTATGTCGAAAATATTAGAAAAAGTAGTGTCTGCTCAATTGTGCTCCTTTTTGCTCAAAAATGATATCTATTAAGAATTTCAGTCAGGTTTCAGGCCCCGCCATAGCACAGAAACTGCACTTGTTAAAATTACAAATGACTTACTTCTTGCGTCAGACAAAGGCTGCATCTCGCTGCTAGTTTTACTTGATCTTAGTGCTGCGTTCGACACTATAGATCATGACATACTGATAGATCGATTACAAAACTATACAGGTATTCAAGGGCAGGCTCTAAGATGGTTTAGATCCTACCTGTCCGATCGCTACCACTTTGTTTATTTAAACGGGGAGTCATCTCAATTAACACCAGTAAAGTATGGAGTACCACAAGGATCTGTCCTAGGTCCTCTGTTATTTTCATTATATATGTTGCCCCTTGGTAATAATATTAGAAAATACGGGATTAGTTTCCATTGTTATGCTGATGACACTCAACTATATATCTCAACAAAACCAGATGAAACCTCTAAACTATCTAAGCTAACGGAGTGTGTTAAAAATATAAAAGATTGGATGACCAGTAATTTTCTCCTATTAAATTCAGATAAGACAGAGATATTAATTATTGGACCTAAAAACAGTACACAGAATCTCTTGGATTACAATTTGCAAATAGACGGATGTAATGTTACTTCCTCTACAGTCAAAAATCTGGGTGTTATATTAGACAGCAACCTATCTTTTGAAAATCATATTTCAAATGTTACAAAAACAGCATTCTTCCATCTTAGAAACATTGCCAAGCTATGGAACATGTTAAGTTTTTCTGATGCTGAAAAGCTAGTTCATGCATTCATGACCTCTAGACTGGACTATTGTAATGCACTGCTAGGTGGTTGTCCTGCATCTTCAATAAACAAGCTACAGATAGTACAAAATGCTGCGGCTAGAGTCCTTACCAGGTCAAGAAAATATGATCATATTACTCCAATTTTACAGTCTCTGCACTGGCTACCTATTAAGTTCCGTATTAGTTACAAAATATTATTACTAGCCTATAAGGCCCTAAATGATTTAGCTCCTGCGTACCTAACTAATCTTCTATCACGCTACAATCCAACCCGTTCCCTAAGGTCGCAAAACTCTGGACTCTTGGTAGTACCTAGGATAGCAAAGTCCACTAAAGGAGGTAGAACTTTTTCATATCTGGCTCCTAAACTCTGGAATAACCTTCCTGATAACGTTCGGGGTTCAGACACACTCTCTCTGTTTAAATCTAGATTAAAGACGCATCTCTTTAGCCAAGCATTCATATAATGCATCTCACAATCTTGTACTGCTAGTCTTTCTGAACAAATGCACTTTATTATGCTTTAGCTTGGGTTATACTGATAATTTCATCCAGGGTTATTCCTGGATGGAACAACTGCTACGCTAATTGTCTTATTGTTTCTATGTTTCTGCCACGGGATTAACATCCCATGGTAGCTAGGAATTACACAAGCTTCAGTCTGGATCCAACCCTTAAACGATCTGAGATGACCGAACACCTGAGAAGAGATGATGACAACCCCTCGGAGGACCTCAGAGGAAGCCAACCATCAGCGATTATACTGACTCAACAAAAGTCTGCCATAAATGGAGGATCAGCACCTAAAGACAACCTCTACAGCCCTGAACGTCAGCGGAGTCTAGGATACATAGATGAGCCCCAGAGACAGATCTCCAGTGAGGAACTCGTCACCTAGACATCCATCGGGTAAAGACCACTGGAACCAGTGGACTGCTTACACTCTGACTTTGCTGCAGTTGGAACAAACTACTGGTTCGTCTGGCCGGAGGGGAACTGGCCCCCCGACTAAGCCTGGTTTCTCCCCAAGGTTTTTTTTTCCATTCTGTCACCGATGGAGTTTTCGTTCCTTGCCGCTGTCGCCTCTGGCTTGCTTAGTTGGGGAATCTTCATTTCCAGCAATATCATCGACTTGATTGCACAAATATTAT
The DNA here is from genome assembly GCA_027422405.1 of Ptychobarbus kaznakovi. Classification (NCBI taxonomy): domain Eukaryota; kingdom Metazoa; phylum Chordata; class Actinopteri; order Cypriniformes; family Cyprinidae; genus Ptychobarbus; species Ptychobarbus kaznakovi. The sequence continues at coordinate 67,409 of JAPDDN010000165.1, read as the reverse complement.
TTAAACTGAACTGAGCTGGACAATGCCATCACTAAATTCAATAATGAAATGCATTCAGCTGAAAATTGAGTGTTAAATCCTATCATTTTACATTATTGACAACTTGCCTATTTTGATACTGTGCAGTGCTTTGTTACAATTTGTATTGTTAAAGGCGCTATATAAATAAAGGTGACTTGACTTAAAAGGACAATTTTTTTTTGGCTTAAGTGTTATTAAAGTTAACATTTAACTGTTAACTGTAAAAAAGTAGGGCATAATTCAGTGACTGATTAAATAATGATCTTATACACACACACACACACACACACACACACGCGCGCACACACACACGCGCGCGCACACACACACACACACACACACATGCGCGCACACACACACACACACACACACACACACACACACACACACGCACACACACACACACACACACACACACACGCACGCACACACACACACACACACACGCACACACACACACACGCACACACACACGCACACACACGCGCGCGCACACACACACACACACACACATGCGCACACACACACACACACACACACGCACACACACACACACACACATGCGCACACACACATGCGCACACACACACGGGCGCACACACGCACGGGCGCACACACGCACGGGCGCACACGAACACACACACAAACACACACACGAACACACACACGAACACACACACACGAACACACACACACACACACACACACACACACACACACACACGCACACACACACCTTCCTGGTCTTCACTGCTGTCTTTACTCTTAGGTGTCGTCTCTTCAAATCGCAGGCCGAACAGGTCAATATCAGTGTTGAGGGTCTTAAATGAGGGCGCAGCAGGTTTGGGGGGCTCTGGGAGTCCAGCTAACACAAACCCATCATCCGACCGGTCAGATAAGTCATCTCGTGCAGAAAAAGTGCCCTACGCAAAACAGATGAAGCATAAAATATAATATAATACCGAGTAGGAATTATTTGGTGGCAAAGTAATTATTTCATATCTAAATTGTATTTCGTGGGCTTTTCTTATACAGTGCACTTATTATATGGTTTATATTTCTTTGACAACAAAAAGCATAAAACATTTTCCTTACCTGAAGTAAAACAATAGAAACACACAAATAAAAAATAACATACGTTTATGTCAGCTATTTGCCAAGGCAACATTTCTCATTTCTCAAGTTAAAGTACCAAAACAACTAAAACTTAATAAACTAAAAAGAAATTATGATATTAAAACTACTAATATTTTCCCTAAGATTAAAATGAAAACAGAAAATGTGAAAAAATTAAACTAATTCAACATTTAAAAAAATATACTGAAGACTAATTGTGCAGGCGGTGGCTTAAGATTTCATCAGTTGATTAGTCATCATAAGCAACAATAATCAAGAGCCTAGAAATGGTTTTCTACCTTCTTGATCTTGGGTCCGTCAAACTCTTCGTTCTCAAAATCAGGGTCGTCCATGACAAATGAAAGCATCTGCTGAGCGCCTGGAGCCTCAACAGCATCCCCTGTCTTCAGACATTGCCGCTGCACTGCAGGTCCTGCTGTGGTTTTCAGGCTTTGGGGTCTCTCAGCTGGTTTAGACCTGGTTTGCAGCTGTTTGACAGACTTCACCGTAGATCTGGAATTGAAAGCCAGATTCCACAGAAAATATGAGGAAACAACATCTTGACTCCAAATAATTATTCATTAAATCAGATCTATCCATCCATCCGTCTATCTATCCATCCAGCCAGCCATATATCCATCTATCCCCCAATCATCCATCCATCCATCCATATCCACTCAAATCACCCCGGTAACCATCTTTTCTGTTTACTACCATCTGGCAAGCGCTTCAGGAGCATGATGGCAAAAACTGAGAGACTGAGGAGGAGCTTCTTCCCTCAGGCCATCAGGCTCCTTAACACAAACTCAGTTTCATAATCATCTACAAGACTCAATTTATTAACTGCAAAACATTAATATTCTCATCATCCGTATTGCTGCTATGTGTACATACCCGGTACAACCCGTTTGCACATCCCTCTTGCACATCCCTGTTTATATTACTATTTATTAAAGGTGCACTGTGTAATATTTAGGATAATCTATAGACAGAAATGCAATATAATATACATAACTACGTTTTCAGAGGAGTATAAAGACCTTACTTAATGAACTGTTATGTTTTTATTACCTTAGAATGAGTGATTTATAACTACATATACCGCGGGTCCCCTCACATGGAAGTCGCCATCATGTTTCTACAGTAGCCCTAAACGGACAAACTGCTCTACAGAGCGCGTATCGTCACTATGTTGTTCTCGCGAAAAATCTTAGCCCTGTATCGGCCACCGTAGCTTCTCTAAAGGGAGGGGTGAGCGGAGGACTGAGCCGTTGGTTGCAATTCGCAAACTCAACCGCTAGATGCCACTAAAAACTACACACTGCACCTTTAAGTCCCAGTATACTGTTTTGCACATCTTATTTGTTTGGCACTTTTTATTCTATTGCACATTTTACTCTTTATTTCTCTTCGTTTTTTTTTTTTACCTATATTTATATATATATATGCTCTTGTGGTGTGTTACTTTTATTTACTTTTATTTTTTTGCACTGTCCATTGAGCGGACCTGACTTGATTTACATTTCACTTCTGATTATACCTTGTATAATTTAGTATGTGACGAATAAACAAACCATGAACCTCTCTATCTATTTATGTATCTATGGAAATCACTTGTGCCAAGGTAGCATTAATTGAAACAAATAATATCAAGAAATTAAAATTGGCTGTGCCTTCATTAAGAGTGATTTAATTAAAGTAAATTAGACAAGTCTCTCTCTGCTGATGGAATTATTTCTATTTCGGAATCTCATCAACAGTGAGGGAAATTAATAAAAAACATACAACAAATCTTCAGGAAATTGTGGTCAGGTCTCAACACGTCTGTATCTCACTGAAGACTTTCTATTAAAAGTATGATGCATTTGACACATCTGCATACGGCTTCTTACCCCTTTGAGTTTGGGCCCGAGCCGATGCCTTTGTGCAGAGATGAATCTCCATCCTCTTCATCACTCGTGAGGGTGACGCTCATGCTCGGGATCGCTGCTTTAACGGCAGGCTGGGACAGCGCTCTGTCATCCGGATCTAAATCATCCTGGAAGCCGGAGACCAGAGGATTTCCCCGGCCCTCTCCATCACTGAGGAAAAGACAGAAACATGAGATCAAATTCAAACTCATTTACTTTCTTAATAAATGTCTCTGCTCTTTTGCTGTGATCAATGCATCAGTCCTTAGTGTAACATTTTAGTTTGCTTCTTTTTCACTGTTCCTCAAAAGTCTCTACTTTCTTCATCTCTTAAAAACAAAACAATCTGAGGCAGAAAAATCATGTTGATCTGAGAAAATTAATAATCCCATCTGTAATCCTGTCCAGTATGCTTATGAGCTGCTGAAATTACTACAGTAATACTCAGACAAGCTAGAGAGATGATTTTTTGCTTTTAGAAACAAACTGCATGTTATCACAGCTCACCTATCACTGTCCATGATGGGAGCTGATGCTGGAGGTTTGTTCTTTGGTTTAACTGCTCTTCCAGCATCTTCCAGAAAGGTCCGGTCCAGGCCCACCTCCGGCACAAAGTCATCCACACTCTGCACCTTTCCAGAGGGCTTCGGGTCTTCAGAGCCTGTAGATTCTGATGAAGACAAAAGACCAGAAAAGGGTTTAAAATGAATGCATGCAAAAATCCAACTTTACTAGCTTCATGGAAACATTTGCATATTTTCAAGTTTTTTTGCAAAATGCATGTTTATTGAAATCATATTAATTGTGTTAATTGTTAATGGCGAGATGCACACATTTTTAAACACCTGCAAAGATCAGATTGTATACTATATTTACAATAAAACATATTTGACCATTATAGATTTTATGTTATTAAATTCTATTAAACTTTTATTATATAAAAAAAGGTTATTATAAATGTAGCATTACAAGGTTAGTCTGTCATTACACCTCAAGCATCAAAATAAAAATATTTTATGAAACAAAATATATATTCAAAGTATCTTGGAGAGGTGAGGTATCCAAGTTGCAACATCTAACTACAGGGGTGCCACAGGGCTCAGTCCTTGGACCACTTCTCTTTTCTGTCTACATGGCTTCACTAGGTTCTGTCATTCAGAAACATGGCTTTTCATATCACTGCTATGCTGATGACACTCAACTCTACCTCTCATTCCATCCTGATGATCTGACGATAGCTGCTCGCATCTCAGCATGCCTAACAGACATTTCTTGCTGGATGAAGGACCATCACCTTCAACTAAACCTAGCTAAGACAGAACTGCTTGTGGTTTCAGCAAACCCATCGTTTCATCACAATTTCACCTTCCAGTTAGGCTCATCAACCATAACTTCTTCAAAAACAGCCAGAAACCTTGGAGTTGTGATTGATGATAAGCTGAATTTCACAGACCACATTACTAAAACTGCCCGGTCCTGTAGATTTGCATTATATAATATTAAGAAGATCAGGCCCTTTCTCTCGGAACATGCAACACAACTCCTTGTTCAGGCTCTTGTTCTGTCCAGACTTGACTATTGCAATGCTCTCTTGGCAGGTCTTCCAGCCAGTTCCATCAAACCTCTACAATTAATCCAAAACGCTGCTGCAAGATTAATCTTTAATGAGCCGAAAAGAACGCACGTCACACCTCTGTTCATCAATTTGCACTGGCTACCAATAGCTGCTCGCATTAAATTCAAGGCATTAATGTTTGCCTACAGAACCACCTCTGGCTCTGCACCCCTTTACCTAAATTCATTACTTCAGACTTATATGCCCTCTAGAAGCTTGCGTTCTGCAAGTGAATGATGCATTACTGTACCATCCCAAAGAGGCACAAAATCACTTTCACTGACTTTTTCATTAACTGTTCCCATCTGGTGGAATGACCTCCCTAACTCAATCCGAGCAGCTGAATCCTTACCCATCTTCAAGAAACGGCTAAAAACACATCTCTTCCATCTTTATTTGACCCTCGAACTCTAGCACTCTCTATTCTAATTCTATTTGATCTAATCTGTCTTCTTTTTATTTAGAAAAACACAAACAGTTGCTCTCGAGAACTGCTAGCTTTTCTTGTAAAACTAACACTAAGTTTAATTTTTCTATATTTTACATACTCATTTTCTAATAAAAAAAGAAATCCTTCCTACGTGTACTGCGTTAGGCTAACCAGGACTTGTAATAGCACTTGCATGTTATTGCTCTTTTGTTGGTTTTGATTGCTTCTATAATGTCCTCATTTGTAAGTCGCTTTGGATAAAAGCGTCTGCTAAATGACAAAAAAAATAAAATGAATTATATATATATATGTTTAAATCGTATTAATATAAAATGCAAGAATAATGTTATACAACTGCAATGATCAGGTACTTGACCATTACAGAATCTCTGAATTTTCCTGTAATAAAAGTCTATTATACATTTATTATTAGTTATTATAATTATTCTAAAAAAGGTTAATGTAAACAGAACATAATTTGCTAAATCTGACAATACACCTAAAGTATAAAAAATATATAAATTTGTAAACAAAAAAAACTAAAAACATGAAGATATTCTGGCAGTGTCACATAATTTTTTTGACAATCAGGCTCATTTCCTCAACAACTTCTCAATAAAAATATTATTAAATTAATTTAATACAGTAATAAAAGTCAGCCTGATTATTTTGATTAATTAAAATAAGCAATACAACATTCAGTACAAGTACTTATTTTTTAATAATACTACAAGCTCACAAAAAAGTTGAATGTCCAGGGCTGTGTTTCCCAAAAGCATCTTACGCCTAAGTTGATCGCAGCTCTGTTCGGGGCAATGGGTCTACGGTGTACTTAGGCTTATGATGCTTTTGGGAAACGCAGCCCAGTTTTGGTCCTAAAATTTCACCAAAACACATGAAACGTAGTATAGACATTAATATATGAATATATCTAAAACCTGGACCATCTGTGATGCTGAATGAATGATTAATGATAATTTATGATATTGTGGCATCTTTAATGCCAGTTAGACATATGACAAATTGGATCCAGTATTCCCTAGAACAAAAGGGACATTTTATGAAACCAAACAAAACAACTAAATTAAGAAAGCAAATTATTTGCATACGTTTTTTTTAATATAAAACATAATGCAACATGATGATAGCTATTTGACACACTTTCAGTTTCTATGTGTTGACAGGAAGTGCATTAGCATCCTCCCCCAGGATCTGCAATACAACAGCAGATGCACTGGTGCAGAGCTGCGCGTGTGTTTGTCAGTCCACCGGTCTCTGTAATGACTGTGCAGCGGCGGCTCCAGTGTTGCCTGATAATATCTCATTGGTATTCAGTATATAAGGCAATTAATGTGGACGACAGCCCTCTTTACTACAGGTCATAAAGTCACATTAGCAAACCGATATATAAAAACAAGCGCACGCACGCACGCACGCACGCACGCACGCACACACACGCACACACACACGCACACGCACACGCACACGCACGCACACACACACACGCACGCACACACGCACACACACACACACACGCACACACACACACACACACACACACACACACACACACACACACACACACACACACACACACAACACACACACACACACACACACACACACACACACACACACACACACACACACACACACACACACACACAAAATAAACATTTTTTGTTTGCATAATTAATATATGTGTGTGTTCAGAGTTTGCCTCACTTCAAGGTACTGTACATTATGTATGTATACAGAGCATTACCAAGTCCTCCTGGGTAGTTATTTTACGAAAAGTTAGTGATTAGAAATGTTAACAGGTAAAAAAATTGCATTTTCTTTTTACAAATTACAATTAGGGATGCATCGATCCGATACTCTGATCGGTATGCTCCGATCCGGTCAGTTTTTGCCTTTTCCTGCGGATCGGGTATTAAGGGTCAGACGAGAATCCAAATCCGATGTTAAATATTATTCGTAATTGTACAGTACTACATATTTTTCAGTGCTGATTTTTTGAAATAAATTAAGCCCCACGAAAACCACATAAACATCATAAAGCACCATAAAGTGTTCGTGCATTATATTTTCAAGTGTTCTGAAGCTGTTCCATAATTTAATCCACCGATGAATATTTAAGTCGTTAAATTCAAGTTCACATAAACTCTTCTCTACGCTGCGTAACTGAAACTGTCTGTCATCCTCCATTCAGCATTCAAACTGCGCGTTGCGTTCGGTTACTACAGTCAAACTCTCTTAAAAAATGAGCGCACAGTCACTGAGGTTTAAAACTGTTAAAAGAAAATGCTCAAACTAATGCACAGATTTAAAAAATACAGTACTTATCAAAATATACCTTCCCCTGTATTTTTTCTTTTCCATGAGACGGACTCAGAGACATTTAAGGAATAAATTGTGGCAGCCTGTGTGCTGTGACTCCGTGTTGTTTCAAGAGCATCATTCTGCGCACGGGATGTGCATTGCACTAAAATGCGCTGTATTGAGACTTATCGTTTTACAATACTTTAGCGCAATGAAATATAATAATAGTCTTTCTTGTTCCCTATCTATCATATGTTGCTGCAAGCCTTATTACTGTGCTATACGTTTAAAAAAATGTATTTTAATTTTATAGTATATACTGTATTTATATGAAATAAATGCCAGGACAGTATATTGCTTAAAGTTACAACTTTTCATGAATGTATTTTACAATACAAATACGTTTTGGTTTGCATAAATGTGTGTTTTACCTTTAGAATGTGCTATAGAAGAGTGTGCGCTACCAGCACACTATAACATCTGACAACAGTTAATTTTTCTGAGAAAAAAGTAAGAGACTTTTTATTTCATAAAGCCAAATTGTTACGAAAATAACGATGGAATAAAATTAGCAGCTAGTTAACAAAACTTGCTTTGTGCTTGGTTCTGTTTCAACATCTCATCTGACCGCAGATACTGAATCGGACAGAGTCTTTATCTAGCACTCTTTATAAAATTACTTAGACTGCCTCGGAGTAGATTGATTGACAATCAGCTTACTAACCACTCTTGCTAAATGGGGTAAACATCCTCACGATCTAATTTCTGAGGTGTTCTGAGTAAATGATTTATACACTGATTCAGACAGAGAGGTATCATGAGTTCAGTGTTGAACAGATCAGTTGTTTTAACCATTCAATAAAATGAATCGGAGTCGTTAGGTCGCGAATCGGACATTAGTGGACATGGACGCTTTCTCTCCCTCAGTTAACATGCGTGCTATCACACAAGCAGCGGTCATTTACATCACTCATAAATCACATTAACTGATCAAAAATTCACTTTGGGGGCCGCCAAAAAAATGTAAATGCAGGAAAAACCCTGCTGTAAATGTAAATGTCTTGAATTGGCAATGCTTCAAAGTTGGAAAACACAACCTCCAATAGTTTCTAATTCATTTTATAAAAAAGTCTAAAGATTCTTAAATCAAGATGCATTTACTTGAGAAACAAAAGGACAGGAGATAAATCTGGTTTTCTGATAAATAAATGTATGATTAAAATGAACAATTAGGTTTCAAGCACAAACTACTTAATTCTGTTCAATTTCACAGAAAACAAGATGTTATATCTTCAATCATCTCAAGTACATGTATAATGATTAAAGGATGTTTAGGTATTTCTAAATGATGAGATGCAATATTTAATGCCATGACTTTATGAATTTAAGATTTTCTGCTCCAATTTAAGATCTTGATTTGTGGCGGGGTGAATTAAGACTTGCAGAAACCCATTATTAATAAAAACTATATTAACGATACTATAATAACAGTGTTCTGTCCTGACCTGGTTTGTCTGCTGACGCCTCTGCAGCGGACGATCCGAACAGGCGTGAGATGAAGCCTCGTTTCTGGGCAGGAGGAGGCGCGGGTACCGGTGCCGCGGGCGAAGGCTCCAGGGTTTGAGATGGTGTCTGGGGTACATGGGGTGTAGATGGCGGCGGTGGAGGGGCGGATTGGGTCTGGAGCGGGACAGGGGCCTGTGGGGTGCTGGGGCTGGAGTTACTGGAGGAGGTGGCACCGGGCAGCACCACAGGGGACTGGGAGCCTGAGGACGGGCTCTGGCCATTAGAGGGCGCCGGAGAGCCATAAGCTTTGCGTGCCTCCATCATCTCAAGAAATCTGGAAAAACATCAGTGAAATTTGGAAAATTATGGTTGGATGACTATCTTGGCTTAATGGGTGGCTCTTTTTGTTTTTTCGTAAAAACACAAAAAACTATTTACGTGAAGTATCTCCTGATATTGTTTATATTTCAATATTTATGTTTGATTAATTAATATTATTAATAATAAACAACAACACAATAATATAAAATATATATAAAATGGTGTTGTTGTATTAAATATTATTCTACTTTATTATAGAATGCATTATTAATCCTATTATAAAATAGAATATATATTATTAACAGTAGCGCCAACAGCAATAACAAAGACAATGATAATTATTATTGTTTAATTTAATAAAATAATAAATAATAATAATAATGTAATTTTATTAATGAAAGAAGACTGACATTATATTACAGATGAAAATTATAATGAATCTGTAAAATAACAGATGTATTGTTTCTACACAGATACGTGATGAGGTTTACACTCACATGTCATAGTTCTGGTCCTCGGTCTCCTGCTGAACACTGAGCTCTTCTAGCATGGCTTCGATGTCAAGCTGATTGGTCTCCAGTTGCCGTAATAGAGTCTCCCTCTGCAAACAAACACATACTGTAAACTCACAGGACATCAACACTGACCTCACTTTTACTCATGCAAACACTTTCCTGTTTTGTTCTTTCTAAATTAGCAGGAGGACTGGAAATTAACGTGTAGAGAAATATGCAAACCTTCAAGCTGCCAGCACAACCTTTTCTGAAATGCACAGACTAAACAATAACTAGGGGTGCACATAAGTGGTGCACAGGGGCCCGTTTCAGAAAGGAGGTTGAGTGAAAACTCGGAGTATGTAAACCCTGAAATGAGGGAAACTCTGGGTTTTTAGTTTCAAAATGGGAGGTTTGTCAAACCCCGGAAAGCAGGGTAAGTCAAGCCCGTTTCTGAAAGAGAGGTAACTTATACTCAGAGTCAGTTACTGTGGTAACTTACTCTGTGAACCTAACCTGGTCGGGAGCAGGTTTTCTTCAGTTAAACCCAGAGTTTATTTCGGTCTCCTCGCCCTTTTTAAAGTGTAAGCGATGTTTTAATACCTTAATAATAAGTCTTATTTCAAGTACAAATATTAAAAAATTCTTAAGTTAAGATGCATTTTCTATAGATGAAAAATTATCTAGATATTTTTGTCTTGTTAAAATATAAAATTGTTCTCCATAGGGTAAGAAAAATAATTCTTAATGCAAACGGAAACAAGAATAGGCTATTTTTTATTTCCCATTGCCAGATGATTTGCTAAATAAAAAGTAAAAAACTAAATTGCTTAAATTATTGATTTTTTTCCTTCATGGAAACAAGACAAAATACCTTATACACAAAAAAAAATAAATGTTGTTTCAACTTAAAATATTTTTTTACCCCGCTGACTTAAAATATTTTGTTTATTCAACCAAAATATTCCAGTTGTCTCTTAAATTAACATTGAGTAACGTAAAATTTCAAGTCAGCGGGGTAACAAATTATTTTAAGTTAAAACAACTTTGTGGATTTTTTTTTTACAGTGTATTATTATTTTATTATATTTGTTTACACCGTATTTATGTGCATATTTATTTGAGCGGTACCATTTTTCTTTAAAACATCAGAGATGCAGAGCACATTATAAGTCCTGTATGCAGATTTGAAGGAAAGTGTGCATCCCTCTCACTCATTCTGATAATATCTTCCTGGGCACAAATCCATCAAAGAGGAGTTTCACAGGACTGTAGGTCAGTGGTGTAGAAATCGGTTTAAATGAGGCTAATCTGATAAATGACGTTCACTTGATAACATCTTTCTGTGACGTCTGGAAGTAACCCAATAATCAGAAAGTCCTTCAGGATTTCCAGTGTTGTTGGATGCATTGATGACAAGCATATCTCCATCATCGCACCTTCTGAACATTAAACTGATTACTGTATGGAATGGAAGGATGCCAGATGGAGGGGTAGTATGAGCCATAACCACCTCCACAGCTGTTGAATAAACAAATTATTCTTTAACATCTTTATTTCCTATTACAAAAGCAAAAGTTATTCTTTTTACTTTTGGATTTGAGAATTCTTCCGATACTTCATCTCCTCTTCATCTGTCAGTGGTGCAGGTTCTCCGTTGCCTTATTGCTGTCGAACAAGTCAGTAGTTAATTGTATTACTCTAATTAAGAAATGTAACAGGTTGGATTAGAGAATATTTAATTATGTGAAAAGAGTGTTAGACTATGTGGAAAAAGCTGCAGTGCATTGAAATAGACACTGAATGATATTTAATGTCAAATTTAGCCCACACCAATTAACTTTTCATGCTTAAATCCTTGATTGAGATGTGTTTTTATACTTTATTTTTAGCTGCTGCCACGTTCTGGTTTCTTTTTTCTGTCTTTTTCCTTTTTCCGGCAATGGGATACCATTAAAATTAATATTAGTTCAATAATGTACAGTTTTCACCTCTGATATTAGTTATTAAGCTATTGGCAGTTATTAAGAGTAAAAGTTACGCATTGATGGAAGTACGCGCGCGGACGTCTTTTTGGCGGGAGCTGTTGCCATGGTGAATTGTAATTTCGTAGCTCCACTGATCATGACTTTTCATAGTCGTGTTACACGCGCAAATTCAGCCGTTCTGAAACCTCTGAATCTCAAGGTAAGTCAACTCAGAGTTCAAGTTTAAACTCAGAGTTTCCGTTCTTTCTTATTGAAACGGGCCCCAGGTGTGTATGCATGACTAAAATAAAAATACTCTGGGTAAATAAGGTTAGACCGCTCATTTGCAACAGCTGTTAATGCACAATCACGGTTTTAGATCAACTAACTGTAATACTGTACTTCATTTCCAATCGAACGAATGCATAAATCTAGGCTATACACTGCCAGGTACAAAGCAAAATGAAAACTGTGACATTTCATTCGCTTACGCACTTTACTTGGCAGAGCTAAAACAGGTAGAGCATAAATTACTCGACAGCACCCGCCAAAATAAAAGCTTGCTGATTTTAGGTTTGAAAATGTACAAAAAGTAAGAAAAGTAAAGAAAAAAATGAAAAATATCAGGATTGTATTTTTTAAAACGTACTATAAAATTGTATTTAATACTCATATACTTTAATACTCAATCACTTTTATTTTAAAATATAGTAGTATTATCAAACTTTATTATCATTATTTTTACACTTTAAAAAACTATGTGCAGGGTGAGCACCAAACCAAATCTCCAGGTGCTCTCTTGAAAACTAAACGTGTGCACCCCTGCCAATAACTGTTCTTAACCGGACAGAATTGATGCTTGGGGTTAGAAGTTTGTTCAAAATCATGGAAGGTAGAAGTGGCCTTTCAACTTTGACTGAAAAAGATAGCAAGGAGAGGAAAACCGATCTCGGCACTGAAATTTTCATGAGTTTGACATGCTGTGCTCGACGGACTGATTCTGAGCAGCGGCATTTGCATCACGTTTACTGCAGCAAGTCTGAACAACTTAGTCAAGCTGTTACACCGACAACACTATTCACAGATAATAAACACGGAGAAGATCTAACAGTGTCCTACACACAAAAGATGAACAGACCAAAGCAGAACCAGAACCCCATGGCAGCATCATGATATGGTATCTGATACTTTTATGAGCTATAGAGGTTGCATATGTATTTATGATCTTGCATGACTGGTTAATTGAACTAGACTAGAGAAGTTAATTTCTCAAAAAGGATCAATAAGATACATTAAACTGAAACCAGTCCTCCAACCTACTGACTGTGAAGTAACCTCAGGAGGAGCCTGAGACGCTGACACATAAGACATAGCAGTCGCCAATGATCAACCTACCTTATTAATGAATGCCATTCAGTCAGTCTCTAGAGATGCATAACATGAATCCAAATAAAGGAAGGACTTTAACTCTAGGTGCTCAAATCTGCTCCTGGTGGTCCACAGCTGCCTACTGAGTGCTCCCAAGAAGACCTTACTATACGCCTCCCGCAACATTTGACCAATTCATTTCCAGAACTTTTGTGATTAATAAGGGTGTCATTGTTAACGGAAACTAAAAAAGTAAACAAAAAAAAAAAAAATACTTCCAGTAACTGAAATAAAGCTGAAATATAAATATCATATGAAAAACATTGGCAACTAACTTAAAATAAGTTGAAGTTGAAGTACTGACATATTAAAATGTAAAAATAAAATCTAAATAGAAATATAATAAACCTAATACTAATAAAAATGTCATGACAAAAATATTAAAATAAAATTCTTCAGTTAAAATTTAAACTGAAAATATGAATATAAAAGCTAATTCAAACTATGAATAAATACTATAAAAATAATACTAAAATACCACTGGTTTATTTACATTTAAATTGATTAAAACAACCAAAAAAAGTGTGTAGGGAAGAGATTTAACTTTTTAAATCTTAACTAATATTAATTAATAGCTAACAGAATATTTATTATTTTTATTAAAAAATAAAAACACAATTTTTCCTTATAGACTTTAAAGATTTCATTAATTCCTGTGACTTTTCCAGGTCAGGAAATCACAATTTGAAATGGTCTCATATTTCTAGGTTTTTAATGACCATGGGAGCTACTGTGATTTCAGAAACCGTAGTTATGACATGATGTGAGTTCTAGAGATTTAGCTCAGAAGCAAGTGAAAGTGACATACAGCCAAGTATGGTGACCCATGCTCGGAATTCGTGCTCTACATTTACCCATCCAAATTGCACTTGCACACACACACACACACACACACGCACACACACGCACACGCACACACACACACACACGCAGCACACACACACACACACACAGTGCTCACACACACACACACACACACACACACACACACACTCTGAGCAGTGGTAAATATAAGGTAAAGAGAGGTGGAGAGAGCACTGTACATTCACTCCCCCCAACTACAATCCCTGCCGGACCGAGACTCGAACTCACAACCTTTCGATTATGAGTCCGACTCTCTAACCATTAGGCCACGACTTCCCTAACTAAATTATAACAATAATGCATCAGGAACTAAATAATGCATAATTCAATTTCCTATTTCTCTCATTTTCACTTTCTGACATGGACAGAAACATTTCAGCACTAGTAAAAAAGAAAAAGAAAAAGCAAACAAAACAAAAAAAACCTCGTTTTTAACCCCAAACCGTGCATGGCTACATCTATATTTTTTTTCACAATAGACCAATGTCCAGGCATCTTTAGAATGCCATTTTCAATGCTCTATAATTTGGGTGACACTCATTTCTGCATACTGCTTTTGAAAAAAAGATATGGGAGCATGTGAACACAGCCCTGAAAACTACAGTAGGTGTGTGTGAGCAAGGCAGCAGATCTCCAGGAGAAGCATAAAAAGCCCCTGCCATGATCCAAAAACTATAAGTCTGGATGAAATGAAATCCTCATGTAAGGTATGTAAGGATTCCACTTGAAATGATGCTAAACTAGACAAACATTGACCCAGAGCAAGTGTTCATCTCTGACTTTGAGAGTTTCCTCTGACCTGCAGCTGCAGGAATGGGATGTTGAAGAAGCGATGGAGGTATTTGAGACCAAAGCCGTTTTTCATGGAGGACTCGGCATAGTGGATGTAGGAGGAGCCCGGCGGCCTAAAATGAAAAAGGATTATGAGATTAGAGAAAAGTTGGCTGATACGTGACAGGCATACATTATTCATAAGAGCTTTGCATGGTATATTTGGAACCATTTTAACTTTAACTTTAAAAAGAAAAAAGGTCATCAGTAACAGTTTTTCTGTGTAGGTTATTCATGAAAGACAGATCAGATAATCAAGGAGGAGAAACTTTTAAAGTGCAATTTTAATTTGTTAAAAATGCTTTCCAATTTTGACTGGCTCACTGGAAAATGTTAACACAGGCAAAATTATACTTTGATTATTTTTTAGCCATCTGACATTTAAACTGGCTCAACCAACGGCATGAGTTTGAGGCGAGACTACCTGTTTGAAACTTAAAGGTCTTTGATTACCGCTAATTATTAGGGTTGGGTATCGTTTGGTCGATAAATCGATGCTTTTAAAACGGTACCGGTGCTTAAACCGATACTTATAAAAATCGGAAATTACCAATTAATAATTGGATTGGCCAGGAACACTAAACACATAGGCCCGGTTTAACAGACAGGGCATAGACCAGGATTAGTTACTAAAAATATTTGTTGGACTTGTATTATTAGAGCTTCCCGAATTGAGTTCACGTGCATTTTCTCAGTCGGGAAATAATTTGTCACGTGCGGTGCCGGTGATGATGCTTCTTACGTCCGTTTCGGAGAAACAAAAGGACAAATATTTCAACCGATCGCTCAGGCATGGCACCGAAATCTGCGGTTCTGATTCGGTTCTAGTACATAGGTACCGGGTTTCGGTACCCAACCCTACTGATTATTATAATAAATTTGTATTACATCCAGAAAAATTCAAACAGACAACATAGAATTTCTGGGGCAAAGCATTCATAGAGCACTATTTTAAAACTAATTGTAATGTTTTATTTTGTATTTATTTAAGAAATTGTTAAAGTTTTATGATTTAAATTTGTTAGAAATGCTTTTTAATTAAATATAATCTAATTAAATCATTAAAACAGATACAAATTAAATAGAAAACACAGAATTTGAGGAAAAAAACAATGGAATCCATACTAAACATTTCATTTTTGTTAAACTTTTAATAAAAATGTTGTTAAATTGTACAAAATTCAAGATTTCAATTAATTAGACATGCCTTTTGATTACTAGCATTTAATTTAGCCATTAAAACATAAAAATGGAATTTGGTGAAAAAATAAACAAAATGTAAAAAAAGTTAATATATTTTACAGGGCCCAACTTCAAGCATGGACTTGGACTAAGAGGGTCTGTAAACCCCTTGTTTTGAGTGTTCATCTCGAACTGCTCACCTGTTCAGACTGGTGATGAAGTCTATGATGTCATCGGGTAAGATGACCCTGTGCTCGCCCATGTCCCGCTGGTTACCCAGGACACAAACTGGGATGTGTGTCGGCACTTTTGGCAACTCCCTAAGGATGTAGTTGAACGTCCTACAGCAAAAAAACAAGAGTCTGTGATTCATATGAAACGAGCTTTGACGTGATTTCCTTTTGTAGTGCACAATTCTATACATAATAGACATCTCTTAGATACACATTTATAAACCAAAAACATATATATATTTACAAATGTGAGTTTTAACATTTAGTGCAATTTGGGATATTTTTAAACTGATTCAACACATCATCTTATTTGTATTATTGGTCAGCACTCCTAGCCTTCATACCAGCCACATAAGTTGGCGAGACACACAGTAGAAATGCCAGCAAGCAGCATTAAAAAGCAAAGCAGTAAATGTATTGTCTTGTTTGTTCTTCTACACTGTATGTGGTAAACGATTCTGACCAGACAAATCAAGAATGCAAAGGGTAGACCAAGATCACAGCCAACATTCATTTAGTGAGATTCGCCCCATTTTTTGTACATGAATCACCGAGGTAGCTTAATTTTATTGATGATTTGACAATCCTAGATTGTCCCATTCTTCAAATATTAATTAGGTTTTTTTTAGAGATCAACCAATATATCGGTTTACCGATATTTAAGCATTTTACCATTATTGGTTATGCATTTTTTTTTTATATGTCATACACACAATTAGACAGAGTATAACTAGCAGTGAAATGTGTTCTCTGTATTTGACCCATCCACACACACACCTGGAGCAGTGCACACACACACCTGGAGCAGTGGACACTGTTCACTCAGGAGAAGCTCCAGCACGACCACCGCATGTAACTTTATACAAGATTCACTCGTTTGAAACACACTAAATTATATTAACATTTACTATAGAACCATTATTTCACCAATAAACATCTCTATCGAAATTAATTATTTATTATCTCCGCAAGCGATCGCAGTTTGAGTATAGTTCTGTGTAAATAGATAAACCGCGCTGTCAGCAGTTTTCATAATTTAGAATGACAAAAACATTTTAATAATTCTGATAAAACGTGCCAGTTAAGAAATGCAATAAAATACGATGTTTTGTTTGTTATAGCTTATTTCAATATTCCAGAGAATATTATTCAGTGAATTATTCTTCAATCTTTAGTCTATTAAACAGCTTATAAACCTAAAACTGTAGTTTAAAATGAAGTTGATATGACTTCTGTCCTTTATTTTCTCCATTTGAATACATTAGACATTCTTTTGCTTATTGTTAATATCAGTGTTGCTGATGATGCTTTTTATAAATAAAATGTTTTTTTGTTGTAATTTTAAGATTAAATTTTACATTAAAATGTTAATTTTCAACAGTTGTTTGTTGTTGTTAAGATGACTGAAAGAAGGAAAAACCAAAGCTTCACTCTGTTATTTATGTACTTTATAACAGTAAATAAATATCGGTTCTGAATATCGGTTATCGGGTACATAAACGTACAAATAATCGGTATCGTATCGGTTATAAAAAATCAATATCGGTCGATCACTAGTTTTTTTACACCTGTACACTAAAATCTGCCAGTAAGTAGGCTAATTTAACAAACAGAATTTGACTGTTGTTTTATAAGTGGAAATTATTTCTTCTGAGAACACCTTGTTGGAGCAGGCACATTAAAACCAACATTCATTTTGGATTTTACTAAGAGACATAAAGTTGTGTCTCTTTAGTCGTGAGGGAATTCTGTACACAATTGTGGCCAAGTGGCAATTTCTACAGTGCAGGAGATGCAAAGTAAACATGGTAAAACAGTTGATGTCTGTCACGCCATTACAAAGGTGAACCTGGCCCTTTAGAAAGTATGCTCTATGCTGGTGACTATATTTGCTCTTATATGGCTTAGAGGTTCTTCAACTTTTAAAAATTGCCCTTGTATGGCTAGTATTACGAAATGGTCTCTTTTTTATATATATATATTAAACATTTATATCTTAACAGAATTAAAAATCTAATATATAATAAATAAATAAATAATAGATCAAAATCTAATAACAAAAATTGCTATATACAAATAATATATAAAATAATATGTAATGATAAAGAATAAATATGATAAAAAATGTATACAATATATAATGTGTGTGTATGTTTGAGGAACCAAGTTAAAGAGACATGAAACATGAAAAGTCATGATTTACTGTATGTTTGAGCACAACAGAAGATACTTTAAAGAATGCCGGTAACCAAACAATTGACATTAGCCACTAACTTCCATATTATGCAAAAAAATACTATGGAAGTCAATGGCTACGGTCAATAGTTCGGCTACTAACATTCTTCAAAATACCTTCTTTTTTTTCAACAGAAGAAAGAAACTTGTACAAGTTTGAAACGTGGGTGTGAGTAAATGAACGTGGGTGGGTGAACGATCCTTTTAAGGCAGATAGAAATCATCACAACTAGCATATCTCATATATGTTAGATCATTCTTGTTAAGCATTTACATTTATGCATTTAGCAGACGCTTTTATCCAAAACGACTTACAATGCATTCTATATACATTTTTTTCAGTATGTGTGTTCCTTGGGAATTGAACCCACAACCTTTTGCGCTGCTAACGCAATGCTCTAACCACTGAGCCACAGGAACACATTAAGCAATGTACGAAGACTGATTCAATTTGGTCTAAACACCTAAAATGTACACACAGGTGACAACAAGACTCCCAGGAGCACAAAAGCAGTTGTTAAAGGGATAGTTCACCCAAAACTCAAACTTTTTTTGACCTACTATGGAAGTCAATGGTGCCCCAAAACAGCCTGGTTACAAACTTTATTCAGAATATCTTCCTTTGTGTTCAGCAGAACAAAGAAATTCATACAGGTTTGGAACTACTAGAGGGTGAGTAAATGATGAAAGAATTTTCATTTTTGGGTGAACTTTCCCTTTAAGGCAAAAACACAGCCCTATCAATAAAGCAGAGCCCAGGTTTGCAAACAAGTGGCACCTGTGAAGCTGTGCTTTGGTCAAAAGGAAAGACCCATTGGCAGAATGCAAGGCAGATCCAATGAGCAGAGAGATAAACAGAGTCAGAACCTTTAAGAGACACTGGGCTGCAGGTATTGGTTTCTTTGCTTTCTTTGTTCCTCGACTCTACTGAGAATGAGACGCACAATGACCCGATGTAACCCAACGCTCAGTTCTGGCACCTGATCCTGACCACAGAACAAAAAGAGCCACGACGGGGTGGGAAAGGAGTGATGGAGAAACAGGAGAGGGAGACGGAGAATGAATGAGGGGTTTGGAGAGAGTGAATGTGGGGAAAATCAGAAAGAAAGGCAGAGTCCTTACCACTGTTTGGTGATGTCGAACATCATGATCACGCCGTTACAGTTCTTATAAACATCCAGGAACTCTGCGTCGAGAGCCATCTCAGTTTCCGACTGCACAGAGAGCAAAACAACTCCAAGATTACTAAAATTACATCTTGTTTCCAGCTGAATGAACATTAAAATCAGCTTACAGACTACATGAGACATTTGAGACGTCAAATGAGGTTTAACAAATCAAATGTACTACAATGTAATGCATTTTTGATACAGTCAAAACAAAACTTTGAAGTATTAATCACATGGCAATAGTTCACCAGATTTACACTTTCATTCATAAGTTTTCAATTTAATTTAAAGAATTAAAGTAACAGTAAAAACATTTATAATGTTACACAAATATTTCAAATAAATGCTGTTCTTTTGAAAATGGAACAAAAAATATGAAGCAGCACAATGTTTTCAACATAGCTAATAATCAGAAATGTTTCATGAGCAGAAAATCAGCATATTAGAATGATTTCTGAAGGATCATGTGTAGGGCTGGGTATCGAGTTCTATACTTTTTAGGCACCGACCGAATTGCCTCGATACCATCGAGTATCGAAAAACATCTTGGTACCAAATTTCGATACCTAAGGGGTTCATCTCATTAACTTCAGTGAGGCAATAAGCCTGTAGCACTAGGTGTGTTCGACTAGATGCGATGTGGTGCAGATTGATCAGTGTTTGACATCTGTGAGAGCGATACGAAAGTGTACGGAGCAGTCTAAAAAAAATTGGAATATCATGAAAAAGGTCAATATTTTTTTCACTTATTTCAGAAAGTGAAACCCATATATTATATAATCATTACACAGATAATATTTCAAGCATTCAGATAATTACATCGCAAACATGGAAATATTATGGAATATTTGGATTATTGCCGAATAAGAGAAGTCCAGGTTGCTTTGATACACGGCCTTCAGGTCAGTCTGCATGGTTGGGTCTGGTGTCTCCCTTCTTTCTCTTGATAATACCCAATAGCACATGGGGTTCAGGTCAGGCGAGTTTGCTGGCCAATCAAGCACAGTAAACATGGCCATTGAACCAGCTTTTGGTCCCTTTGGCAGTGTGGGCAGGTGCAATCCTGCTGGAAAATGAAATCAGCATCCCATAAAGCTTTTCAGCAGAAGGAAGCATGAAGTGCTCTAAAATGTCCTGGTAGATGGCTGCGTTGACCTTGACCTCAGAAAACACAGTGGACCATCTCCAGCAGATGGCACGGCAGCCCAAACCATCACTGACTGTGGAAACTTCACACTGGACTTCAAGCAACTTGGATTCTGTGCCTCCAGACTCTGGGACCTTGATTTCCAAATGAATTACAATGTTTTACTTTAAATCTGAAAAGAGGACTTTGGATCACTGAGCAACAGTCCCACTCTACTTAGCCCAGGTAAGATGCTTCTGACGATGTTTCTGGTTTCAGAAGTGGCTTGGTAGCTCTTTTCCTGAAGATGTCTGAGCGTGGTGACTCTTGATGCACTGACTCCAGCATCAGTTTACTCCTTGTGAAGCTCTCCCAAGTGTTTGAATCAGCTTTGCTTGACAGTATTCTCAAGCTTGCAGTCATCCCTGTTGCTGGTGCACATTTTCCTATCCAATTTCTTCCTTCCAGTCAACTTTGCATTTAATATGCTTTGATACAGCACTCCATTCAGTAATGATGCTCTGTGACGTACCCTCTTTGTGGAGGGAGTCAGTGATTGTCTTCTGGGCCATTGCCAAGTCAGCAGTCTTCCCCATTATTGTGGTTTCAAAGAACAAGAGATACCCAGAATTTATACTGTATGGATGGTAGGGGTGGCACGGTACACAGATGTCACGGTTTGATATGATTTCGGTACAAAAGGAACAAAAAAGAAATCTACTATGCTCGGTTTCTTTTCATTTAGTTTGAACAGGCAGTAGTGAAAAGTACAATTATTTCCACCTAGATGTGAAAACACTATTAATACTAATACTATAATTACATTGTTATATTATGCGTTATTATATATTGTGAGTGTACACAAATAAAAGCAGACCTTTATCCAGTGATCCAAACATGGACATATTATGGAATATTTGGATTTGTGCCGAATAAGAGAAGTAGGATACACGAGCACAGCACATGAGAATTAGCACATGGTCTCAAGCGCGAAACATTCGCTGTTCTTCTGCTGGCGCTGGCGGTTATCAAACAGCGTTGCAATACTGCGGGCGCCCCTTCTGGATTGGGGTGAATTGCCTGAATTCGTCGTAAGGTCTCATGCACCGAACTTAGAGGTCCGTACCGTGACGGTTCGGTACGAATACCGTGCCACCCCTAATGAATGGTCATTTATTTAAACTTAAATGTAAATATTCTAATAGTTTGAGATACTGATTTTTGACTTTCATTGGCTGTAATCATCAAAATTAAAACAAAATAATTTTTTGAGATGTACCTGTACATGAAGAACATCTCCAGAACTGCTCTGAGAGTCACATCATGAGCATTTTACCGTTTGATTTGAGTAAAACTGGCGTCATATCATATACACACAGAACTGTAAAGGTATTCATGGCAACCCGTCAAAATAAAAGTTAAACTTAGAAGACACAGCGACATAAATATATTAATATTGATCATAAGAATGTTCATACTGCTACTACTCGGCTACTGTTAAAATTATTAAAACTATTTTTTAAGTAATGACCACACAACATTTATTTCATGTTTTAATTTTAATAGTAAACCCCCTTTGTTTGCCAAAATACATAAAGATTTTAAATAATTTATAGATAAATTAAATTAATGTTTTATGCCTTCATTTGAAAACCAGATACAGAACACATAATTTCTGAGGAAAAATAAAACATTTCATAAACCTATTTTAAGAATACATTTAAATAAACTAAGCTGTTTTTATGCTTTTAAATAATTCAACATACTACAACACAGAAATTAATAATAAAACATATGGTGAAAGGAAATAAGACAAAGTGGATAAAGATTTGTAATTTTTAAGTCTTTAACAACCTAGAATAAATGAATAGAAATGATGATTCTGTCTGAGTTATGGCGTTTAAATCGAACACGCACTAGTGTAAAGGTAGCCTAACAGATGTGTAAACTGAAAACTATTTGAACATTATTAAAACTATTTGCACTGATTTATTGTGTTGGATATATTTTGTTCCTTTGTGCAGTGGGTCAGAAGATGAGATGAAATATCTCAAATTATTTTTGAGATAATGTAATCTTGTTAAAACTGATTTCATATAATTGGTATTGAAAAAGTATTGTTCAGGAACCGGTATCGAACTCAAGGTATTGGTATCGAAAATGTTTGAACGATACCCAGCCCTAATCATGTGACACTGAAGACTGGAGTAATGATGCTAAAACAAACCAGCTTTGCATCACAAGAATAAATCACTTTAAATACATAACATAAAAAAACACTGTTATTTTAAATTGTATTAACATGTCACTGTTTTGCTATATTTCTGATTAAATGCAGCCTTGTTCGACATAAAATACTTTCAAAATCCTACCAACTCTAAATATTTGTAGGCAGTTACACAACTATTGAAAAGTTTGTTGTTTAACAAATACCTCCTGAGGTTCATTTTCCAATTTCAGATTCTCTCCACGTCTTTTCCCTTTCCCTGCAGTAGTTGGAGAAACATGGATATTACAATTAGTTAACAGAGTCTTGAGATGCGAGAAGAGTAATATTCATATGCTTACCCATCCAGTATCCACCAAAGCAGCCAAACTATAATTTTGCTGTCCTCTTACGTAAGTTGCCCTGAATCTTTACACATGTTTACAAGACTGCTGGAACCCTGACTATTTAAACAACTTGACAGTCACAGCAATCCATAAGTAATATATTACTCTTACTAATATAATATAAAATTGCATTTAGGGTACACATTTTATTAGTTCATGCATACCCAGGGAATTGATCCCATGACTATCGCTATGGTCATGCTCTACGAGTTTGACATTACTTAAACATAGATCAAATATTACATTTTAAGGAGGACAAACTAAGGTATGCATAAACGTGTGCATAACTTGAGTTATGCATTATTTTTTTTGTAGAAACATCTCACACCTTGTTCCCAGAAACCACATAATTCAGTATGACGTTAAGCCATGTTAATATAGTATTCAATATTTACATGTGTATAAATGAAAAAAGGCAAAAGCAGATAGAAAGTAATTAGAGCAAACCAGAATCAACAGCAGCAGCTCCCTGTGCAAATATTTTCATGGTAACCACAGTTTACTCCTATAGTTACTATAGATGTTGTTACTACTATAAAACAATCATAAACTCATATGGGTTCTCCTTCAGTGTAATATATCCAATTTTTCTCACAATTAATTTTTTTTGGATGACAGTGTTGGCTAAAGACAAACTTTTAACAACACCTTGAATATGCTGTTTTGATGAGAACTATGGCTACCGTGGTAAATGTTTGCAGGTAACAGCTAGGGGTGTAAATCGGATGGTTCGTCACGATTCGATATCGATTCTCATACCCAGCGATTCGATATTTGACGATTCATAAAAAAATGACGATACGATTCGATACAGGAGTATATCGATCGATATATCGATATTATAAACCCATTTTAAACAACCATCTACATTTTTATTAACTCACAAATGCAACCAAAAATATATAACAAACATAAATCTAAAAATGCTGCTATGGGCTCAGTGCTAAAAATATTTTCTACAGATAACCAAATTATAAGCAATAGCAGAAAATAAATACAATAGAAGAAAGACACAAGTTCAATAAACAGTGCTTTTCAGGTTTTTCAGCTCAGTCTAAAATACATTTTCAGGTACGCTACAGAAATGTAATAATCAAATGTAAAATAACTGCATAGTCTTCACTGTATAAATTAAATAGCCTGTAAATTAACAGTTTTGATGTTACAAAGGTTATTTAGTCAGGAGCAGTGAGCACTTGTGTTTTTCTTTGACAGCATTATATTTATTATTAGTTTTCTTTCACTTTAAGAATGAAAGCACAGATTTAATAAACTGATAACACATGCCTTTTTTCTCCACTGTTTACATTAAGACTTATGCTATGCTTAATGACTGTTTACAAGGATATTAGCCAAAGCATGCATTTTGATGTAGTTTTGTCTGTATTTATTCATCCATGCTCAAAAAAAGCGGAGGAGAGCTCAAGTCAGTATTCACGCAGAGTTGACGCGGCTGTCTGTGTGCGCGCTCTTCACATGTGTGTGCACGCCTGCGCGGGAATCTTCTCACACAGCGCGCGACTGCTACTCCAACAATCCCGAGCATCTTTTATGCTCGCCTTGTGACTTCGGGCAGTCCTTATATCGAGTCCTGCCTGATACGTGAGATTGAATGAGAATGCACGCGTTGGCGGTAATGCGTAGACCATAGACGGACATTATGTGAAAATGTGGACAGTCCCAAAATAAAGGTGCCTTTTTACAGATATCGATATTTTACGCATGGCATCGATGCATCGTATCGTCATACATTGTATCGATATATCGATGAATCGTTACACCCCTAGTAACAGCTACCAATTTACAAAGAGTGCAAATAGAAAATGCAGGTAGTATCATTGTTGTTGATCCTAATTTAAACCACAACCTGAAAAATCAACTGAATGTTCAATTCATGCATTATTTATGAAGTTTTAAAAGGCGGCTGTTTGAAATAATGTTTATATTGTAGAAGATGATTCTGGCAACAACTTCAAAAAATGCATACAAAATGTGATCCATTATAAACAAAACATATCACATATTAAAATAAATCTACTGTGGGAAAAATGTGGTTATCTGATTTTTATGCAAGGCCACACTAGGGTCTAATAATAGCACAAGTTACTTGAGGTAAGGTCTATTTTGAGCACGGGTTTATAGTAAACGAGAGGTGAAGATCACAGCACACACACACACACACACACACACACACACACACACACACACACACACACACACACACACACACACACACACACACGCACACACACACACACACACACACACACACACACACACACACACACACACACACACACACACACACACACACACACACACACACACACACACACACACACACACACACACACACACACACACACACACACAGTTTAATGTTTGACTAATAGATTACTAGTTCTCACCTACACCTTCTGGAAGAGGAAGCTTTTGCCCTTTGAGTATTTGCAGAGCATAAGAAAAGAAGTAAAATACATTACATCTTCTTCCTTTACAGATAGCTGAACACATACTAAAATTACCATTTCATTAGGTATGCATTTGTCAGTGCAAATCTTTCAAGTGCTTATTTCTCTGCAAATAAAAATGTAGTTTGGGGTTCACACATTGAATTGCCGCACTGACTAACTTGTACTAACTTTGAATGGTAATTCAAAACTCATCTGTTTAGCTGTGCATTTGTTGAATGAGCACTGTGCTACGTCCGAACTGATTGCACTATGTATAATCATTTTCTATTCTTAACTGTGTTAAATTCATTTAAAATCTATTTATATATTTTTTTTTCTTGTTTTTAGTATTATTATTAATGTCAATTTCACTTCCTTTTATGTAAAGCACTTTGAATTACCACCGTGTATGAAATGTGCTATATAAATAAACTTGCCTTGCCTTAACTAGCACTAGGGCAAGTCCTGTGTCACTAGTAGCAGAGTGCTTCCTAAAAACTCACCTTTATCTACCACATCCCAGACTTCAACTTTCACCACATCGTCTGTTGCTGCGGGGCAAAAAATCAAAACAAGAACAAAATACAGTCAGAAATATTGTCAACAGGTTCTGATACTTCACAAAAGATGACCTAGTGTTTCTCCTTTCTGATAGTGAAGTCTATTTGTATAAATCATTTTAGATCACCGGCAAGATCTTTGAATATAAACGTCCTCCCTTCATAAAAGCCCATCTAACCAGCGGTGACCCAGAAATGAGTCGCAGGTCTGTGCTGACAGGGTTGCAGACAGTAAGGTCATGTATTAGACAGCAATCTAATACATATTTGACCCAGTGATTACGTCATGTGTGTGGCTGCTAAATCACATGTGGGTTAGCTTTTCCTAAATTATATTTGATCCTATTTTGATTTTAAGGACATTTTGGTTTACTTTTGCAACAATTTTGAATGAATAAATGGATGAATGAATGGTTCTGTGTTGGGTTGCATCTTGATATCCTGAAGCAACAGCAGATGAGACTGACAGACCTAGACTAGCGATTCACCAAAATACTAATTCTGGGCCAAAAACAGAACATTTAGGATGCATTTGGCCCAAAAAAAACTAAAATGACTTATATAAATATATATATATTTAAAATACTTTTGTGTATAGGTGTATTAATATTGCACCTATTTTTGTTTTTATTAAAATGTTCATTTAGCTAAAAACTGAAAACAAAAATAAATTGTATTTAATATTCAATTAAATATGTATTTAATAATCAATATGGGATGGGTTAAATGCAGAGAGCACATTTCACTCCTCATTATACTCTGTATAATTGTGTATGTGACAAATAAAGCTCATCTGAGCTTAATTTGTTTGTAATAAGTTGTACAAACATTTGAATTGCACATACGTACTATTTTTTATTTGAAGATGAAACTTTTTATTTGTAGATGCAAATAAACATTTAAATGGTGGCTGTTAAAACTTGTTTTCATGACAGATTTATCAAACATATATTAAATAACAAAGACAAAAGGTTGAGTAAAAATGTAATGTAGTGCATATATTTAGCTAAATCCTCCCCTCTGTAGTTATTTGTTGAGCTATAATTAGTAGTACAGAGCAAGAGAAGATGGGCTGACCTGAAGTTTTTGTGATGAAATTGACAGAATTTGAAATCTGAGACTTTGTTTCATATTACAAAAGCTTATTGCGATTATTGGATGGCAGGTGTGCTACAATAATGTTCAGTTTAGTTCAAGTATTAACAAAAAAAACCCAGCATAGAATAAAATATTGATCTTGATATTTAATAATCCATATCAGTATCGATTAAAAACAATATTGTTAATCCAATCCTAGCATTCCCACTGCTGAAATGTTCACTTATTGAGTTTATCCACGTTGTTTATCACAATGAATGTGTAAACTATTTCGGGCTGAATCTGAAAACGGCTGTTTTAGCCGCTGAGATTTCAGTGCCTCACTAACACTAAAAGATGACGTTACGAGGTGCATTGAGGAACGGTGCATGAGGTACTCAGCGATACTCACTTTTGTAGCTCCAGTGAATGCTTGTGACCTGGATCTCCTGCGTGGGGATGTACTCCTCCAGAAACTTTTTCCCTTGAAGCCGATGCCAAAGAGCACTTTTACCCGTGTTTCTGTCCCCACGGATGACTATTTTCACTGAGAGAGACAAGCAGACACAAGAACATTAATATGATCTAAGCAACCCCAAATTAAACAATCCCAAGTCTCAATGCATAAAGGGCACTGATTGGAAATGGAAAGATCTAAACCAAGAACGCTTCACACCAGATTTGTACTGTATTTCTATTGAAAAAATTGCACTGATACAGCACAGTGCCAGCTATATCTACCAAAACGTGCTTTTCACAGCTGAAATGCTTGGTATCTTGGGACATCTGCGTGTCTAAAAAAAGACACCCCTACCAAGGAGAAGCGACTGGAAAAATAGGCCAGTAGGTGGGCGATCATGTATCATTCATGCATGTTTTATTAACACAGAGCCGCGGAAACAGCACGACGAGTATTGAAAGTCAGATCAATGAAGAAACACCGACTGGCTCACTGATGCAGCATCGCATGTCAAAACAACTTGAACAAATCTCCATCACACCGGCAAAGCAAGGAGCATGCAGTTACTGTACGTCTTGTGCATTTAAGACACAGTTTCATTACAATTGTTATGAGGTCTCAAATTTCCAAGGAATTCATTTTTAACTTTGCATTATTGTTTTAAGAGGAAAATAAAGACAAAAACCTATATTTTTAGGTTTTTGCATTTACATTACTTTCATTAAAATGAAATCAAATTCAGATTACTGTAATGCTTTTTCTAAAATCAGCATAAATTGAAAGCTGTACAAAAACTACTAGTATATATACTTGCATGTATATATTCATATACTAGTAGCTTTTGTAGAACTTTCAATTTATGCTGATTTTAAGGGGGGGGGGCATTACAGTACTGCAAATGCAATGACAATCACCATTGAGAATAGCAATGCAATTAGTATTATTTATTTATTTTATTGCATTACAGTAATCTGACTTTTTTCTTTTTTTATGTATTAATTTTTTAATGATTTGTGAATGAAATATGACCAAGACAAGTTCTTGATAGACTTCATGAGTTGTGTCTCGATTTGTTTTTAAAGTAAAATATATAAGTATCGCTTTTTATTTATCCTCTTTCTTACTGCTTGTTTCACTTCTGTTTTAGTTTTTATAACTAATTCTTACTATGTGTAAGTTGTTGTTTGTTAGCATGTGTTTTTGACAGTGTTCTTTTTTTAGGATTACTGATAACTACTGCCGTTTGATTTATCTATTTTAATTTTACATAAATTATGTATGACTTTAATATGTCTTTATAGGTATTTTCTTTAGTTTTAGTACATTGTATTTATTTTAGTAACGTTACTTCAACATACTGCATGGAAATGAAATACCATATATATATATATATATATGGGTGTTTGGCTTAGTGTCATGTTAGAATCATTTTTATACTCATACCTTTTGTTGTTTTAATATTTTGAAATGTTTTTAGCTTTATTTTTTGTTTTCATTTAAATGTTTAGTTTTGAAATGTTGTTGTATGCATTTGTCATTTTATTTAATTTCTCCATTTTCTTAAATGTGTGTATATATAGTATTTATAGACTTGTAACTTATAGTTGTAGTTACTTTTTCTTATTTGTAAGTCGCTTTGGATAAAAGCGTCTGCTAAATGACTAAAAAGTAAAGTAAAGTAAAGAAAGTTGAACCTAGTGCTGCCGAGTTCTATTCAACAGTATAATACTTTAGACAAACCACAAAGAAAAACTCCCTCGACAAGCCTAAAAGAAAACAATGGATGTTTTCAACACAACTGAAATCTTTGTGAGTGGCTCAACTCAAAGAAAGTTAGATTAAACACGAAGCTCTTACTGTTATATTGTACGCCCTTGGCGAAGCGCCTCTGTAGACTCTGGTTCATGGACTGCAGGCCTGCAGGAATATTTCTATCCCTGAGCTGCCCTGCTTCAGAGCCCACCAGCTTCTTCAGAGCGGTAAACATCTTGATGAAAACCTCTTCAACAGTCCAGCAATACTAAAGCCTGGTCTTCCGGGGAAACCCTCTCTGCAGTGTCAAAGATCCAAGACTTCAGGCTTTCTTAACCTGACATATTGAGGGCAGGTGCGACGTGGTCTAAAGGTCAAAAGTGGAGTCCGTCTTCAATATATATTGATGCAGTTAGCAGATGTTTACTTTCTATTTCAACAGTTTACAATCCTAAAATGTGCCATTTTATCCATCCATACCGGTCTACTGGCATCACCTGTGAGAAAAACAATGTGGGCACATCAGATACAGGAATCATAGAAAGTGCCCTCAGTTATACAAAAATTACATCCAGTCATCATTTACTCACTTTCACGTCATTTCCAGTTTCTTTCTTTCATGGAGCACAAACAGAGATGTTTACAAGTATGTTCACATTGTCCCTTTCCACAAAATGAAAGCAAAGTGACCAGAGCAAAGAACAAAAGCACAATAAAAATGTCCAGATTCAGTGGCGGCCAAAAGAACACTAGTATTTTGCAGGAGGTTTCTTGAAGCGTCTTAGAGATGTGGCCACGGTTCTTCTGGATTTAGTCTGTCTCTGTTTCTTCATGTCATTCCAGACAGACTGATGATGATCAGATCAGATCTCTGTGTGGAGCACAACAATCTCACTGGATTATTACAATTAATGGAAAAAAAATAATGTTTTGAAATGTAAACTGATATTTCCTACTGACAAAAGATAGAAATAACTGACTTAAAACCACTTTTAAGCTGGTGAAAATACTAGTGTTCTAATCATTTTGGCCACCACTGTATATTCTTCCAAAGCAATATATATGTGTCAGGAATAGACCACAATTTAAGTTTAAAAAGACGCTTGCATGGAAAAGAGCACAGTGAACATGTATATCTCTTTTTGAGTTCCAGGATAGAACGACAGTGATAAATAATTAATCTCCACATTTGGGTGAACAAACCCGAGCCCAACTAACCAACATATTAGAATCAGTGTTCACCAGCAGAAACTGCAGAATATACAAATATGTATGTGTCTGATAACTGAAAATAAAATTAAACTGCAGTTTAATTTTACATTTTTAAAGTGTTTTCGATAACTGAATGACCATATACATACATAAAAACAAACATGCATACAAACACAAATACATGGGCTACATGTAAAAACACAATTTTAGAGCATTACATGAGCATAAAATACATTGGTATCTTATTACAGTTAGAATATTTATTGTAACATTATAATAATTATTATTATTGTTATTATTAATGCTGGTCTGTGGACTAAAGATTAACAATGCAATTACGAATTAAGTAGAAAAGTGTGAATATGGGTAAAAATATTGGTCAAAATTATTACTGGTCTAAATCCACACTATACACACGAGGAGGAGAACTAAAATTGCATTTTATTGTAAAATTGCATGATATTTTAACCTTGTATTATAACAAGTAGAAAGAGATCTAAACATTAGAATAATTTGCCATTATTGACATCATATATCCTCGAAAGCAGCATAATAAACATAATCACAACCTCAGATTAAGACAGAAGCAGCAAATTCATAGATCAAATTAGTTATATAAACAATATACATTTCTAATTAACCGTAAATACTAGCCTAGCACAATATATTACATTATAAAAAAACATTTAATATAATTGTATTCTAAGCCTAAATAAGCAGCATTTAACATTGCTCTGTTATACTGATCTAACTACACACAATGAATATCTCTCACCTGTCCGTTTTGATCATAATCACAGAATGAACCAGCTGTTAAATGCTCTTTTGCAGCTCCAGTCAGCAGAGGGTTATATTCACAGAGACGTTACACCTTGTAAGCTGCTCAAACTGACTGAGCCTCTGACGGGAAAGTGTGAAAACCGTCCCGGTGAAGGCGCTCGTTGATACCTGTGTGTGTTTAGTGTGTTTACTGGGTTTGTCTGTTTGAGGACCATCAGCTGCACTGCTAACGCGACGTGTCAATTACAACACAAACCAAACAGCGACGCTTCATTAAAACTCAGCGGCGTTTTATTTCTCGCTACCTCCCTACCTGGTTGACGGTCTTCGCCTGCGATATTTCAGTCACATTCTGCTGTCTGCTGGGGTTAGCGGCAGCCCGTTTTCTGTGCTGAAGGAAACATTTCCTTAGCATCCCTTTCTCATCCCTCAGAGTCCCTCAGCTGTGGAATGCCGTGAGGAGCGAGACGGGCGCGCGCCGCGTGTGCTGCAGCGCCTCTAGCGGTAGGATGATGAATAGCGGCGCTATGGCGCTTAACGCCTCTAAGGGCAGGATGATGAAACAGCAGCGCTTTAGCGCCTCTGCCGGTAGAATGGGATCTATTTATCTAAATAGACAACCCTGCAAAGTACAGTATATTGCTCTCTATCTACACTACTCACAACAGATATAATATAATATAATAAATACAGTAATAATAAGAATATATATGAATGCATAAAAAAAAAATCAAAACATGCAAATAAGAATATAACAATATTCTATAATATGTGTGTAAATATATACAATAAGATAGAGAGAGAGAGTGTGTGTGTGTGTGTGTGCGTGTGTGCGTGCGTGCGTGCGTGTGTGCGTGCGTGTGTGTGTGCGTGTGTGTGTGTGTGTGTGTGTGTGTGTGAGTGTGTGTGTGTGTGTGTGTGTGTGTGTGTGTGTGTGTGTGTGTGTGTGTGTGTGTGTGTGTGTGTGTGTGTGTTGTGTGAGTGTGTGTGTGTGTGGTGTGAGTGATATACATATATCCAACTTGTGCTAAAATAAATAAATAAATATTCTAATACTATTCAAAATATTATATATATATATATATATATAATTATTATTTGTATTATTTTTTATGTGTTCTAAATGACTATCTATATATCTATCTATCTATCTATCTATCTATCTATCTATCTATCTATCTATCTATCTATCTATCTATCTATCTATCTATCTATCTATCTATCTATCTATCTATCTATCTATCTATCTATATCTATATCTATCTATCTATCTATTTTATCTATAGATTGTGTCTGTCTGTGTGTCTGTGTCTGTTGTGTGTGTGTGGTGTGTGTGTGTGGTGGATGTGGGTGTGAGTGTGGTGTGTCGCTATGTGAATCATGCATCATCGTTCAGGTTGTGCTTGACATAATGACACTTTATATATAGTGCTAAATATTTGTGAGTACCAGACTTAAGGTATATACTTGCATAAATGCCTGCTATTTTGATCTTGTTAAATACTCAAATTTATCTAATGTAGTATACTAAGGTCATTACTGTCTGCATTTAATGCAACCAATTCGACACATATTGCAAATTATATATCCGTCATTCCTGACATGAGCAACATTATGCATCCAATCAAATGTAATGTCTATCTATCTATCTCATCTATCTAATCTATATCTATCTATCTATCTATCTATCTATCTATATCTATCTATCTATCTCCTCTATCTATCTATCTATCTATATCTATCTATCCCTATCTATCTATCTATCTAATCTATCTATCTATCTATCTATCTATCTATCTATCTATCTATCTATCTATCTAATCTATCTATCTCTATCTATCTATCTATCTATCTCTATCTATCTATCTATCTATCTATCTATCTATCTATCTATCTCTCTATCTCTATCTATCTATCTATCTATCTATCTATCTATCTATCTATCTATCTATCTATCTATCTATCTATCATTTTACACATGATACTGTACATGTACAGTGTGTGAGTCAGTCAATATGAATATTCTACATTTGTATGAATAGTATGTACTTTATTTACATTATGCACAAAAACAAAATAATACTAACATTAATAAAATAAAGAATATGAGTTGCATACATTTAAATGGATATTATGTATTTACATTATGCACCAAATAAAAATGTGCCTGCATTTCAGGAGGTTATCATGATAAACAGTCCTCTTGTTAGAGAGAGAGAGAGAGAGAGAGAGAGAGAGAGAGAGAGAGAGAGAGAGAGAGAGAGAGAAACTCAGGGATTCAAAAGCCCAGTGCACGCTCACATTATGACGTAATCCTGTGAAAGAGCACGCGCTCTTCTCAACAATGTCGACCACCAAAACACAGCAGCCGCGCCGCGCGCCTCCGTCCAGCAGAAGCCGCGCACAACCGAGCAAATGATGCATGTTTAGCAGGAAATCTTTAATTGTCAGGCGTGGCGGTACAGAACGGACGCTGAGCATGGGTAAAGTGCAGCTGTCTGTATGATGCATATGTCTATCATCGTTTGTGTCGGACAAAATACAGAACGGACGCAACAACCATCCTTTGAGATATGCATGAAGGTTAGCAACATGTGAATGTTTGTGCAATTCTGTATGTCTGTGCATGCAAACGCACACATACAAGCAAAACTGAAACAGAAACAAAGAGATGAGGTTTCATGCGCATGTCAAACATTTTATTGTTTATCTAATTCAGTCTTTTTATTTCATCCCATGCAATTGCTAGCAGAGCATAACAATCTTATCAAACGCAATAAATGCTGTAAATATATAAACAATAATGCTATTTATTCATAATGTGCTTACAAAAAGCAAGACAGCTCTAAATATGTTTCTAAATACATAAAAAGCCACACAAAATGTGTTAGGTGCAATTCTACATTTTGCACATCAGTGCTTATTTAATGTAGTTATTTAAAGTGAAATTGATTTGCTACATAGCTAGGTAAACAATAACGTACAATGCAAAATAAACTCCAGTCAGATCATCAGGAACTGATGAAAACTGAGGGGTTTGCATCACCCTGGACCAGTTTATTTATTTGCATTATCTCACTGATTCACCAAATAAATACATAAACACATGACATGAAATATTGATTTGAAATTTTGAATTATGATACAAGAAAAAGAGTGCAGAGCATGGAAGCCCGTTTCTGCCACAGGATTATATATATATATATATATATATATATCTTGCATGAAATATCTCACAAAAAAGTCTGGACTGTGAGATATAAACTCAGAATTGTGAGGAATAAACTTATTTAAAAGTTAGAATTGTGAAATAAAAATTCACTTTTTTATTTTATTTTTTTTATGAGAAAAACCTGTGAGATGTAAAATCGCAATTGCAAGGGAAGAAAAATTCTGAATTATGTTTATGTCTTGCAATTTTTCTTTTTTTTCTTTAGAATTGCAAGAAACAAAGTCTGAATTTTGAGATAAAATTCACAATTTTATTTTGTGGCAGAAACAAGCTTCCATAGCAGTGATACATATACAGTTTAAATATCTTTGACTGCGGGTTTTGCTTCACCCTGAAAGGGTTTGACAAATAAGTCAGAATTTTTGAGATAAAACTCAGAAATGTGGAATATAAACTTGCATTTTCCCCCCCAAAAAAAGTCAGAATGATAAGATATGAACTCAGAATTGAAAATTATAAACTCGCAATATTGAGAAAGTCAGAATTGTGTAAATTCAGAACTGTGAGCTATAAACTCACAATTGTGAGAAAAAAGTCAAATTAGTGACATAAAAAGTTTTATTATTATTAATATTTATTCCATGACGGAAGCAGAAAAAAAACAAAACCACAAAAAACTGATATTAACTTTTTCTTTTGTTTTATTCAATGGCAGAAACAAGCTTCCATGATGCATTCATACAGTTGATTATATTTGACCACAGAATGCCTTGCTTGACCAATCAGAGTCAAGAATACGAGAGCTGTGTAATAATCTTTATTCTTTATGGAAAGTC
Source organism: Ptychobarbus kaznakovi (assembly GCA_027422405.1). NCBI lineage: Eukaryota > Metazoa > Chordata > Actinopteri > Cypriniformes > Cyprinidae > Ptychobarbus > Ptychobarbus kaznakovi. The sequence continues at coordinate 31,724 of JAPDDN010000165.1, read as the reverse complement.
CCTGTTGTTATCTACGTTTAACAGGAGTTTAATGCCACTGTGTGTGTTCTCTTTCGTTTCGAGGAGGACATGGCTGCTCAAGACCCCTCTCCCCCGTCCTCCATGGAGAACAATAAGCCAGGCTTCCCAAAGAAGATTCTGGCCAACAAACTTGAAGACAAACATTTATGCAACAGCTGTCAGAACATCCTGAGAAGACCGTTCCAAGCGCAGTGCGGCCATCGCTTTTGCTTTTACTGCTTCAACCGGACTGTTGGGTAATTCAGTCTGCTGATCGAAAACAGATGCTGATACAATTCATTTTTAAGACATTACATCAAAGATCATAAGAGCAATCGACATGAAATTTCATAAATCACAAAAATACTGGAATGATGACACTACTATTAAAAAGTTTGGGGTTTGTAAGATTTCTTCTGCTCACCAAGGCAGCATTTGTTTGATACAAATGACAGTAAAACAGTAAAAATTAAAAATATTATTTCAATTTAAAATAACTATTTTCTATGTGAATATATTTTAAAATGTAATTTATTCCTGTGATGTAAGCTGTATTTTCAGCATCATTACTCCAGTCTTCAGTGTCACATGATCCTCAGAATCAGATCCTGCTGATTTGCTGCTCAAGAAACATTTCCTGTTATTGTCAATGTAGAAAACATTGTTTTGCTGCTTCACATTTTTGTGAAACCATGATTTTTTTTTTTTTTTTTTTTTTTATTAACAACAATTTACAAACCTGAATAACAAGTTAACAACATGATATCACATATCAATTAAACTTTCCCCCACCCATCCCTCCCTTCCCTTGCGGTCTCTTTAAAATGGGTACCTAATGGATAGAAAGTAAACATAAAACCAAAGCCACAGGAATCATAAAACACAAATTCCAGCAATTAAGAATGCAAAATAAAAAAATAAAATAAAAATACAGCGTTAAGCATTCATTCTGAGTCCTGATCATTGTTTTGTGCAATATATTTGGAGATCTTCTCAGCAGCTATAGTCCAGATCTTTAATGTAGACATTTGTGCCAAGTTCACTCGAGCTGTGGATAATTCAAGCATTATAATGTCCCGAAGTTGCATCAACCACTTGCACATATCCAGGCTATGTGGTGGAAGCCAGTGTTGCGCTAACAGTTTTTTGCAGATGTTAAGCCGGCCAGCCAAACAGTTCTTTGTAGCTTAGAGAGATTCAACAGAGAATCGTCACTCAATAATAATATAGAGGGGTTCACCGGTATAGGATAATCAATCATTTTTCATAAGATATTACACACCTCACTCCAAAAGTTTTTTACTTTTTGACATTCCCACATCATATGAAAAAAGGATCCGAGTTGTTGGTCAGGACATTTATCACAGAAGGGACTAAAGGAGGAGTCGATACGATGTCTTTTGAGTGGAGTCCAATAAGTGAAACCATGATTTTTTTCAGGATACTTTGATGAATAGAAAAATTCTTCAAAAGAGCAGCATTTATTTAAAGTATCCAAACCTTTTGCACAATTATTAATGTCTTTGCTGTCACTTTTGTCAATTTAATGCATTATGTGTTTAATATATGCATGCATCAAAATAGCACATGTCTGTTGCATTACCATTTTAGATCTGGACCGCAGAAATGTAATGCCTGTATCAAGGAGAACATCTTCGAAGAGCCCACGTCAATCCTCATACAAGGATGCGTAAGTGCAAATGCAGACTTGTGAGCGTTTTTAAAATGATTCAAGCCTTGATTGTAGAGCATGCACATTCCCTGTGTTTTCTCGCAGGCGTTTCCCGACAATGCTGCCAGAAGAGAAATTGAAAATCTTCCAGCGGTGTGCTTCAACGAAGGCTGCTCCTGGAAAGGCAGTATTAAAGATTATGAGGTAACAACTGCATGTGCACAGTGTAAATGGACAGTTTCTCAGTAACTTGTGTCATATCACTGTTGTTGTAGTTGAGTCATGAGGGGAAGTGTGAGTTCATGATCCTGCCGTGTCCCTTGTGCAAAGAGCTCATTAGACTGAACGAACAGGAGCGTCATAATGAACGCGAGTGTCCTGAGAGAACGCTCAACTGCAAGTACTGTAAAGAGCCGTTTCACTTCAAAACGATCAAGGTAAGGGACTGGTCTGAGAGAAGATTGGAAGAAAAGGCTTTTTATGTCACAAAATATTGTTTTCACAGGCCCATGATGAGATCTGTCCCAAATATCCTATGATTTGTGAAGGATGTGCGAAGAGAAAATCCCAGAAAAGATTGATCATTCAGTAACACTCGGTTCAGAAAAATGTAGGCTTTTTTTATGTCACAAAATATTGTTTTCACAGGCCCATGATGAGATCTGTCCCAAATATCCTATGATTTGTGAAGGATGTGCGAAGAAGAAAATCCCCAGGGAAAAGGTGTGGTAATCAAAAACGATCATTCAGTAACACTCGCAACAAACTGAAATAAAATCTATGTAAAGCCTAAAAACAGAATAAAATAACTATAAAGCACTAAAATGATCAAACTGAAATTCTTTCTAAAATCTCTCCTGAAATTCTTTTAGTATGTTGACTAAGTTAAAGCACAAAATGATCAAGTTCTAAGTTAAAGCAGATCAACAAATTCTAAGTTAAAGCACTAAAATGACTCTGAAATAAAATAACTAATTTAAAGCACTAAATGCAGAAATAAAATAATATAAAGCATGACTCAAACTGAAATAAAATAACTAAGTTGGCAAACTGAATAACTAAGTTAAAGACTAAAATGTCAAACTGAAATAAAATAACTAAGTAAGTACAGAAATAAAATAAATAAGTTAAAGCACTAAAACGATAGAAATAAAATAACTAAGTTAAAGCACTAAAAGATCAAACTGAAATAAAATACTAAGTTAAAGCACTAAAATTCAAACTGAAATAAAAAACAATTTTACTGAAATAAAATAATAAATTACAATCAGTTAAAGTCCAAAACGTTAAAGGTCAAATGAACTAAGTTACACTTCCTTCTTCTCAAACTTAAAATCTAAGTTAAAGCCAAAACTCAATGAAATAAAATACTAAGTTAAAACTAAAATGATAACTGAATTAAAATACAAGTTAAAGCACTAAAATACAACTGAAATAAAATAACTAAGTTAAAGGATCAAACTGAAATAAAATAACTATAAAGCACTAAAAGACTCAAACTGAAATAAAATAACTAAGTTAAAACTAAATGCTAAATATAACTAGTTAAAGCATAAAAGACTCAAACTGAAATAAATAACTGAAGCACTAAAATACTGAAATAAAATAAAATAAAGCACTCAAACTAAAATAAATACAAATAATGATAAAATCTAATAAAGCACTAAAAGACATATTTAATAAACACAACAAAATTACAAAATAGAACTAAAATTAAAGTAAAGAATGAAAATAACTGTAAGTTGACTAAAGAAAACTGAAATAATAATGTATAATGTTCAGAAAATAAAAGACTCAATGAAATAAAATAACTAAGTAAAGCATAAAAGACTCAAACTGAAATAAAAAAAAGTTAAAGCACTAAAATGATAAAGACATAAAATAACTAAGTTGCACTAAAAGACTCAAATGAAATAAAATAACTAAGTTAAAGAATCAAACTGAAATAAAATAACTAAGTTAAAGCATAAAATATCAAACTGAAATAAAAAACTAATAAAGCACTAAAATGACTCAAACTGAAATAAAATAACTAAGTTAAAGCACTAAAATGACTCAAACTGAAATAAAATAACTAAGTTAAAGCACTAAAATGACTCAAACTGAAATAAAATAACTAAGTTAAAGCACTAAAATGACTCAAACTGAAATAAAATAACTAAGTTAAAGCACTAAGTTAAATGACTCAAACTGAATAAAATAAAAGTTAAAACTAAAAGCACTGAAATAAAATAACTAAGTTAAAGACTCAAACTGAAATAAAATAACTAAGTTAAAGCACTAAAATGACTCAAACTGAAATAAAATAACTAAGTTAAAGCACTAAAATGATCAAACTGAAATAAAATAACTAAGTTAAAGCACTAAAATGACTCAAACTGAAATAAAATAACTAAGTTAAAGCACTAAAATGACTCAAACTGAAATAAAATAACTAAGTTAAAGCACTAAAATGACTCAAACTGAAATAAAATAACTAAGTTAAAGCACTAAAATGACTCAAACTGAAATAAAATAACTAAGTTAAAGCACTAAAATGATCAAACTGAAATAAAATAACTAAGTTAAACACTAAATGACTCAAACTGAAATAAAAAACTTAAAATACTCAAACTGAAATAAATAATAATAAAGCACTAAAATGACTAATAAAAAAAATTAAAACTAAGTTAAAGCACTAAAATGACTCAAACTGAAATAAATGGAAACTAAATAGAAATATTTCAAAACACGTTTTAAATTAATATTTAAATAATATACATTTAATACAAATTACAAAAAAGCAAAACAAACAAGCAAATAAATAAATGAAAATAAATGCTGATTCAAAATATTAATACATGCTTAGTGTAATAATAATAATAATTTATTTCATACAGATACAAATATAAAACTAGAAGGTGAAGAACTACAAATAAATAAAAACTTAAAATGTTTGTAAACGGAAATAAAGTAAAAAAAACACTACAAAAATCACTAAAACTTAAATAAAAATAAATTTAAACTAAATAGAAATATATATAAAAAAAAAATAAACATGACAAAACCACATAACAAACTGACTAAAACTTAAATTTAATATAGAAATAAGAGTTAATTAAAAATATGCTGTGCAGAACTCAACTCACGATGCAAAGCACATGATTGGAGGAATCATTCACATCCGTAGCATAAATCAGACGGGACGAGTTAATGTGTTGGTTTCTCTTTGAGGTGGAGAAGGAGAAGATCCACGATCACGAGCGTGCCTGTGCTCACGAACATCTCAACCTGCTGTTGCACTACATCATGGGCATGAAGGTCAGTCTGGAGGGCCTGCAGCCCCAAAGCCTGGAGCTGGCCGGTCACAAAGCACTCGAGCTTCACCAGGCTCTCCGAGACCTGGAGACCAGAGTCAGTCAGCTGAGCGCCATCCCCGGCCCGACCGGACCTCCCGTGCAGGGGGTCCCCTCCTCTTCATCCTCCTCCTCCTCCGCCGCCGCCGCGCCTCCTCCTCCGCCCGCCGCCACGCTGCCCACCTCCTTCACTCCTCTGCCCAGCTCGGGGGGCGCAGCGCTGGAGCTCCAGCTCCACAGCGAGAAGACCAAGGTGGCAGATCTGGGCCGACGCTGCCAGGAGCTGGAGGTGAAGGCGGGGACGTTTGAAGACGTGGTCTGTGTGCTAAACCGAGAAGTGGAGCGCTTCGCAACCACCGTGGAGGCCAGCAACCGCCAACACAGACTGGATCAGGACAAAATCGAGGCTCTTAGTAACAAGGTAACCCTGTTAAGACTGATAAAGGAAATAATCTTCAGAAAAAACACATTTTTTTAAATGGAACAGCTTATTGAAGATTTAGGTTGCATATGTGCTTTTATTGAGTATCATATTTGATACATTAGGCTTTTATGCTCATATAGTATAACACAGTGAGAATATGAAGAAAAACAGCTCAATTTCATTCAGAGCAAAATATTTGCAACAAAATATGCAATTTGATGTAGATGCTGATATTTATATGGCCAAAAAGACAAACGTAATTCTGATCGCTAGTAATGTGAATAAATGAGATTTGTATAACACTATAGCAGATACTTACATAAAATGACTATAAATATCAGTTGTGAACTTCCATAGCAAGATCATTTATGAATGCTCGGTTTTATGATCAAAGCTCTATAATTTCAAAACGTATAATGAATGCAATACTATGATGATTGAGATGACAAATAAAAGACTGATGGCCATATTTGATATTCACATTTTAACATGAAGTGATTATTTATTACTGTGAATAAATTAAGATTAAATATATTAATATAAATGTTTTCTTGTATTTACTACTACTTCTAAAAAACAATAATAGTAATAATAATAGTAATAGGCCTACATAACTTTGAAGGCTTTTTAGATCATATATTAAAACATAAATGTATTTTGTGAATAAATTAAAATGTAAATATATGCTAATCTAGCATTTTTTTTCAGTATATATAAAAATGAACTTAGTATGTATGCAAATATATAAATGAAACTAAGAGAATACATAATAATAATAAAATAGAAGCCTTTAAAAATACAAATAGGGGAATTCTAAATTAATATATAATTTTTTGTGAATGAATAAATATCAGTTGTCACACTATAGTATATCTCCCATTTACTTACGATTATATTTATAAACTGCTTAGTTTTATGATCAAACCTCTGTAGTTTCAAATCATATAATGCAACGCAATACAAATGATGAACAACAAAAAAACGTTCCTCAAAAGACCGATGGTCATATTTGATGCTTACATTTCAACATTATGTATAGATAATCAAGTGTTCGTCTTGAAATATTACTAACAATATAAGAGCTATTCTTACGTTTACTCTATGAAAATCTGTATTTAACAGCAAAAAAATATAAGCGAAGCACAAGCTGAAGGTGGACTTTTGTACAATTACAACTAAAATGCCTTTTGCTTGCTAAAAATATAAACTACCAGTCAGACGACAGAAGCCATGTAGTAGATTGTGTACAACAGGTTTTTCAGAAAAGTTCAGATGTTGTAGATCATTTAGAGGCTTTAGAAATGTGCGTATTGAATATCATACAGTATGCTTTAAAGGGTTAATATTGTCAGTATAAATCTTTAGCTCCGTGATCGCCATGTGAGAATCACTTATGCTCTAAATCTAATCAACGTCTGTATTTCTCCATCATGTCTCTCTGGTCTCGTGTAGGTTCGTCAGCTGGAGCGGCAGGTGGGCGTTAAAGACCTGACTGTGGCTGAAATGGAGGGCAGATTGCGGGAGATGTCTGCTACCACGTTTGACGGTGTCTTCATTTGGCGGATATCAGATTTCACTAAAAAGAGACAAGATGCCATTGCTGGACGTGCGCCTGCCATGTTTTCACCCGGTAATAACAACCACATTAGTCAGAACAGACAGCAAATCTTTTTGATTTGTCAATGATATTATTTGGACCAACATGCTCTTTGGTTTTGTTCAGCATTTTACACAAGCAAGTACGGCTATAAGATGTGCCTGCGGATTTACCTGAACGGGGACGGGACGGGTCGTGGAACGCATCTCTCGCTGTTTTTTGTGGTGATGAGAGGAACGAGTGACGCGCTGCTCAAATGGCCCTTCAACCAGAAGGTACATCACCATTGTGTTCACTATTTCTTTCAACATCACCTGAAAGCTAAATAAAGAAGCTTTCCATTGATGTATGGTTTGTTATGATAGGACAATATTTGAAAATCTGGAATCTGAGGGTGCAAAAAAATCTAAATATTGAGAAAATCGCCTTTAAAGTTGTCCAAATGAAGTTCTAAGCAATGCATATTACTAATAAAAAAATAAGTTTTGATATATTTACGGAAGGAACTTTACTATATATATTCATGGAACATGATCTTCACGTAATGTCCTAATGATTTTTGGCATAAAAAAAAAATCTATAATTTTGACCCATACAATGTATTTTTTGGCTATTGCTACAAATATTCCCCAGCGACTTAAGACTGCTTTTGTGTTAAAGCTGCAATGAGGAGTATTCATATTTACAGTATTTTTACTAAAACTCTTGATAAACATAAACTATATTATTACTTTTCATGAAAGGTCATTTAAATTCACATAGGACAAACTTTAAATTATTAATATATATATATATAAATACTATGCAATAAGAATATATTTGATCCTAATTTATTCACATATATATATATATATATTTATATATATATATATATATATATATATATATATATATATATATGTATATATATGTGAATAAATTCGGATCAAATATATTCATATTGCATAGTATTTATATATAGAGCGAAGAGAAAGCATTAATAAATAACTTAAAACAAGCCTTTTTAGATAATCCGTTGCCAGACAAGATGTGTATTTTTGTTGAATTTAGGATTAAAATATATTAATACTGCATATTTGTAATTTTGTTCTTATGTTTTGAAACGATTTGTACAAATTACTTGTAAAGTTGATTATACTAAAAATTTAAGGCAGCAACTAAACTGAGATTTTAAGTAGAAATAGGTGGACTTTTTATAGTGATATAAAACAATGAACAGTAGTATATATACAAACAAACTAGGGGAATACATAAAATAAAAATAATAAAAAATATAAAAAACATTCTAATTTTATATAAGGGAATATAAGTGAACAGACATTTATTTTTTGTGAATAAATAATAGATAAATAAAACATTTGTATATTAATATTGCATATTTTAATTGCAATAATAAAGCTGTAGTATATTAACAGTATGATTAAAATATCATTAAATAATGAATCTGTAGTATATTTTCTGTTATTAAATTATATATTTTAATATTAAGTATAGTATTCACATTCTGTGGTGCCACCAGTGGCGGCTGACCAATAGAGGGCGCTAGGGTGCCGCCCTCCCTGAACCACACACACAAAATAATAATTATATCAATTATTTAAATGTATATTTGTATGATGTGATATATTACAAAATCTTCTGTGAAAAATATATGTTTTCACCATCACAATATGACCTCTCTGCCTGTCAGCACGTCTCAATTTCAGCTGAGGGGCGATCGAGAAATCGGGTCTTTGTAGAACTTAGTCAAATCCTGATTCAAGATATAAATATATTCAAGATGTGACATAAAATTTAGCCAATCAGCGTCCTCAAATCTTAACTGAAATGGGCGATTTTTCTGTTGCCCCAAGCAGCTAAAATCAAGGCTGGTCTCGTGGTCTGTAGTGGCGCAATTTTAAATTACGTGACAATGGCGGACTCAGGTGTTATTAATTCCGGACACGAACCTAACTCTGTACAATCTCTACTCCAATGTCTGTTTGAGAGGAGAACTTTGAAGGTAAAGGATCTGGGTCCAGATCAACCTGACGGTTTGATTTATTGTGAAGAATTGTTTGTGAAATTGTTTGCTGTGCCACAGCCCCACCTCAAAAATGTTTCACCAGCCGCCACTGGGTGCCACCAAGGCCATGCAGGTGGGGAAAATGAGATGAAGCGATTATCCCTAGCCTAACCTAGCCTAGCTGAAGTGAGTTACTTTCTTCCAGGTGACGCTGATGCTGCTGGACCAGAGTAACAGAGAGCACATCATCGACGCGTTCCGTCCCGACATCACTTCCTCCTCATTCCAGAGGCCTGTAAGCGAGATGAACATCGCCAGCGGCTGCCCGCTCTTCTGTCCGCTGTCCAAGCTGGAGGGCAAGAACTCATACATACGTGACGACACCATCTTCATCAAAGCCACCGTGGACCTCACTGGCCTTTAGGTTTTCTACTTTCGTACGACCTGGTGCGAGACGCTGCCTCTGACGCGGGATCTGCTTCACCACAGCAGGAGATTTGTTCCATGACGTCTGTTTTGACACGTTTCCCTGCATGTGCTGAGCCGTCACAAATATTGCACTGATGCATAGCTCCAGAAAGGGTCGGTAGAGCTCTATAATAGGAAAAAAGGGTCGTGAAACACTGGAATTGAACGTGAAGTCCGGTCCAGTTACATAGTGTAGGTTAAATGCTAAATTTAAATGAATAGTTCAGCCAAAATGATTATGTGCTGAAAATGTGACTCCAAGATGTAGATGTGTTTGATTCTTAATCAGAACAGATTTGGAGAAATGTAGCATTACATCACTTGCTCATCAATGGATGCTCTGCAGTGAATGGGTGCCGTCAGAATGAGAGTCCAAACAGCTGATAAAAACATCTCAATAATCCACACCACTCCAGTCCATCAGTTGACTTGTGAAGAAAAAACTGAAAGAAACAAATCCACGATTAAGGCATTTTAACTGCACACAATGCCTCTTTCCATTATATTGCTTTCTCCAGTAAAAGACGTCTTCTTGACTCAATCAGAAGAGAAATATGCTCAGATCAAACACTGTTAACAAGCTAAAAAACAAATATGTGGGTGGATTTTGATGTGAAGGGACAACAGGGATGGACTTCACTGGAGGAAGCATTATTATGAATTCTGGACTCATATTGTGGCCAAAAGAAACTGCGGTTTGGAGTTAAAATGTCTTTATTGATTTGTTTTTACAAACACGCAGCTTTTCTCTTCACAAGACATTAATTGATGGACTGGATTACTTGTGGACTATTGAGATGTTTTTATCAGCTGTTTGGACTCTCATTCTGACGGCACCCATTCACTGCAGATGCATTGGTGAAAAACTGATATAAAGTTAAACTTCTCCAAATCCGTTGCCATGAAGAAATCTACATCTTGGTTGGCCTGAGGGGGGGTACATTTTCAGCAAATGATTATTTTAGTTTGAACCGTTCTTTTAAGCTCTTCAGAACAGCATAAGACTTTTTTTGCATTAACTGTACTAATTACTGTATGTGAAAAATGGATTTAATCACGGTAAAATGTGTTAATATTATCAGTAGCTGAATGCATCCTCTAATTAGACAATTTAATAAACAAACACTCCGCTTAGCATCATTATAAATTGCAATTTGCATGTCGGAGACCACGAAATGTAGTCCGCACACGTCATTGCTAAGTGGATGAGTTGTGCTCCTGTAGTGCTAAACTGGTTATTTTTTGAGGGTCAAGGGGGTTTTAATTGACACACAGTAAGTATAGTGAGGGTCATGATGGTGGATTTCCTTTAATCGGTGTTTGGATACATCTGTGGAAGATAGCTTGAAGTTTAAAGGTAAAAGTGGTTTAAATCTTACCGTAGGTGTCTGTGAAATATAAACGGTCCCGGGCAGGTGAATATTCAAGTTATTACGTTGCATTTTCTATATTTCTAAGAAACAACGACAAGTCTCGTTTATTACTTTTGTAAATAGGAATATTTCTACAGTTTACATGCTACATCGGCGCTTGAGTTTGTAGTGCTTGCCGGCTTCATGGAGTGCGAGTTTGTATTTTATTCCTTCTCACTGCCGAACGCCGTACGAGGCAGTGTGCGTATTTTCTAGGCTAAATTGAGATGTTTACACAGGACCAAGCATTTGAAAACTTTTGCTATACGATTGTCTTTTATATTTGGCATTGGGGGTGTAACTAGTTAAGCAGAATCCACCGATTTTAAACCAGTTATGACAACTATTGAAACTTCTCTGTGCATGAGAGGCTTCAATCTGTAAATGCACATGATATTTATCACACAGTTTACTCATCCAGTGAGTGACGACACCACTGCTGACATACTTTAGAGATGGATCAAATAAATATTACACATAATGATTATTACACTGCTTCTATTCTTAAAAGATTCAAGCAGATAGCGATATATTCATACTATATAAGTGATCGATATATATAACCATAAACTCTCAAAGTGAGGGATCTTTATACAGTAAATGTATATACAGTCTACATCTATTTTATTATATTTACTGCATATTATTTATATAGCTGTACATGTGCAGTCATGGTGGTTTAAAACTAATTTGAACTTAGTAAATGATCCGAAATACAGATTGATTTGTTCATGCGATGCCTTGCGATAACCTAAATCCGATCACTTGATAGGAGAAATAGTTCATGTCAAAACTGCAATACTGATGAAGCTCAACTTTAGGGCATTTATTAAAAGGGACTAAATAAATGATACCAGACATTTAAAAGGGTATGTTATACTGTGTTTCTGTGACATTATTTGTGCCAAATATGCATAGTGAAGTGCTGTTAGAGTTATTAGATGATGAACTGTCCTTTAATGAAAACCGATTGAATGTATGTCAAACTCAACACGTGCAATTTTATCACAACAAAAACTTAATTTCACTTCTTTTTTCTCTTTAAATTGAGATTTGTGAAATTCTCAACACCTTTTTTCAAGTATATTATACTGCAAATTATAAACGTGCAGATTTGTGAAATTCATTATAATGGACTGCTGATTCAGAAATGTGTATTACTTTTAATGAACAATTTAATTTACTGAATAATTATTCTGGCTAACAAAAGTTACTAAATGTTGTATGTACCAAAAAGTAAGCTACAATAATTAATACCAAACTTACATTTCAAGTTGATTTTGACTGCTCACTTTTTTACACTATTTAGAAATAATGTTTTTCCTGGACCTTTATCTTTTTTTTTTTTATTCAAGTATGTTTCTATGTAAGATGCAAAAATGGTCATAAAACATAAAAAAAAACATTTCACAACCCTTGATCTCGGCTACTGTTGATATTTTACAACCTCATTGGTCATGGTCTGTTCAGTCGCTAGGTTCAAGAAGACTAAATTACACTGTCACAAACAAATACATGCTCTTATTATGCATAATTAATATTGATCGCTGTTTTAGAAATACATTTCAGAATGATAATAAAACATTTTATTATTTTTATATATATTCTCAATGAGAATTTAAGTTTTAAACAACTAATAATTAAATAATAATTATATATTTGTATTATCTATTATATAATAAGTCTTAGTGTGTGTGTGTATTATAATATTAATTGTTAAGCACATGCATATGTGTTTTAACGATGAATATAATTAGTGATCGACCGATATTGATTTTTTTATTACCGATACCAATTATTTGTATGTTTATGTACCCGATAACCGATATGCAGAACCGATATTTATTTACTGTTATAAAGTAAATAAATAACAGAGTGAAGTCCATTCTTCGCTTTCAGTCATCTTAACAACAACAAAAAACTGTTGAAAATTAACATTTTCATGTTAAATTTAATCTTCAAATTACAACAATAAAAACATTTTATTTATAAAAAGCATCATCAGCAACACTGATATTAACAATAAGCAAAATAATGTCTAATGTTTTCAAATGGAGAAAATAAAGGACAGAAGTCATATCAACTTCATTTTAAACTACAGTTTTAGGTTTAAACGCTGTTTAATAGACTAAAGAGTGAAGAATAATTCACTGAATAATATTCTCTGGAATATTGAAATAAGCTATAACAAACAAAACATCGTATTTTATTGCATTTCTTAACTGTTTTATCAGAATTATTAAAATGTTTTTGTCATTCTAGATTATGAAAACTGCTGACAGCGCGGTTTATCTATTTACACAGAACTATACTCAAACTGCGATCGCTTGCGGAGATAATAAATAATTAATTTAGATAGAGATGTATTTATTTAGATGTTTATTGGTGAAATAATGGTTCTATAGTAAATGTTAATATAGTTTAGTGTGTTTCAAACGAGTGAATCTTGTATAAAGTTACATGCGGTGGTCGTGCTGGAGCTTCTCCTGAGCATCAACCGCTGAGTGAACATGAATATGAAAGCAGCTTCACGAGACTAAAGATATACAACAGAGAGAGAATAAATTCAGCGCTTTTATTTCCAACATGCGCTCATTCATGGCTGTATTATTTAATTCATGCACAGTTACGTCTTTATTGGGAAAGATTGACAGATTATCTTACGTGACTCCGTGAGTTCGTCTCTATTTCTTAGAGCCAAGCTGCATATCAGGCATTAATGTAATACATCCAATTTGTGCATTAATGGCTGTTATGTTAAATAAAGTTTACTAACTACAGCAAATCAAGCACCTGGACGCCGTTGTTGTCTCGTCTCGTCTCAGACGCGCTGCAATAGCGATCCTGTGCGTAATTCTCAAAACATTAATCGGTGAATCCGATATTACAAAACCGATATCCGATAATGGTAAAATGCTTAAATATCGGGTAAAATATCGGTAAATCGATATATCGGTCGATCTCTAAATGTAATTATACTATTATTTTCTATTATTATTTTATAATATCATTCATAATTAAAAAGTTTTGTTTTTAAAATAAAAATATAGTATTTTTCATTGTATTATGAATTGTTCAAAAACACATTTCTCTGTGAGAATGACTATTTATTTGTTTATTTATCTGGATAAGTAAAGAGAAATTGACAACACATAAAAATCCCAACATTAAAAATGTCATTTTTATTTCCTATTTTGCTGAAGATCAATTTTAGACACATTGCAGGAAGTTTTTTTTAGGGATTATAGATACTGAGGACTCTATGGGGGGGGGGAAAAAACATTATAAAAATACATTTCAAAACAAATTGTCAAGAATACATCAGTAAGCAAACTGTCTTGTCATACAATCCTTTCAGAAAACAATCACATTGAAATTTGCTTCTTTAATTTTTAACACGATTATTTGCACCATCCTGGCTACTGTATATCAGACCTGAGCGTGGTAATGATTCGGTTGAGGAAATGACATCACTGGTCTCGAAGACACTTCCTCTTCTGAACAAAAACTATATAAGGTCATTGAATATTTGAAAATGGATGTTTGTTATAGAAACAGTATTCGGTGGCGTTCGCTGGTCCAGTAATGTCGACATGGAAGGCAGAGTTCAAATGGATAGAAATGTTTCACTCAGGAGATCTAATCGTATCTGTCTGACAAGAGACGGGCTGTTGAAGAGAGAAAGAGGGACATTTAAAGGCTATGATCTTTTCCGTCTGCCTTCCAAGTTTCTGAAATTAACTGGCCGGATCTTCATCTCCGCGAATGGCATCGAATGCTCGTGGCCTTTCCAGTGGAACCAGTTGATGCCCTGTGAATTAAAATAGATTCATTTAAATGTGCTACAAAGCATTTCACTGTTGGATATGAAGGGGTGTAAAGTACTTAGTTGTATATCGTTATTGCACGTATCGTATATCGTAATCTGTAGCATTACTGAATGTAAAGACTTGGACTACATTTTATGGATTATAATTTCCAAGGGAAAAATACTATGATTCTACCGTGTTTATTAATCTTATTTAATGTCAATTCCAAAATTTACTAGTACATTATTAAAATCAATAATTATATATATTTTTAATTTTTAACATTTATGTGTCATTTTTATTATTTTGTTCTTTATTTTAAATATTAAATATTAAAAATAAATACTGACAAAAAATGCATAGCCTGAATGTACTGTAAGTCCCTTTGGATAAAAGCGTCTGCTAAATGCATAAATGTAAATATTACTATAATTTCAGTTTTAGTTTTTATTTTCGTTCAGTAATTTTACAGTTTAAAAAAATGAATGATTAAAATGAAAGTTAGAAAAAAACATGTTTTTCATCTAATATAATATCTTATTTCAGATTTATTTAAATTAACCAAAAATGTTGAATAGTTGTACATACAGAAGGAACTAACAATGAAAATTACCTCTAAAGCATTTATCAATCTTAGTCAATATTTATTGAACATGTTCTAATACATTATTAAAACCCTATCTGTTCATATTAATTAATGGAGCTGAACTAACACGAACTAACAATGAATAGTTGTGTGTTTATAAACTAAACAAATAAATACTGTTAATGTAAGGCTGTGCAATTAATCAAATTCCATTAATATACGCATCTCGACAGTAATTTGATTAATTGCACAGCCTTATGTTAATTAATAAATACCAGGACAAATGTGCTGCTGATTGTTAGTCAATGCATTAACTGATATGAACTAATTGGTCCTTATTGTAAAGTATGTATATGTTTTACTGAGGTAAGTCAGATCATGTTTCCATTGTTTAACGTTCATTTCAAATTAATTTTGATATAAAATGTAACTGGCCGAAACAGCTCTATACTTAGATCTGTGAGTGGAGAATATGACTGACTTTGCTGTGATTGCTGTCTCCATATCTCCCCATCAGGTTCACTCGATGGCAGTTTTTATACCAGAACGCTCCCTTGTAGGACAGGGCGCAGTTGGTGATGGCAACGTCATTGTCATTGTCATAGGTGGAGAAGGGCCTGTTCTGGTGATACGACAAGGAATCACCTAAAAAGACAATAATACAAGCTAAATATTACACAAACTTTGCCATCATGCATGAAATATTATAAATCATTTAAGAATGATGCATCATGAAGTATGCATGTGTTCTAGATGCAAGAGATAAGTTTTTTTATTGGCATTGATGGTTTTATGAAGAACCTTTAACATCCGTTGCATTTTTTCATTGGTTCTTTGTAGTGGAAAAATTTTAAAATGTTCATCACGTTTAGAAAACTGGTTCTTTTAAGAACTGATCACTGAAAAGGTCTTTTGGGAATCAAAAGTGGTTCTTCTACGACATCACTGCGAAAACCTCTTTTATTTTTAAGAGTGTAATATGTAAGACAATGGATATAATGCACTGTATATGTAATTCACCTGCGGTACCGCTGTATGCACCAATCTGGATCTTGTAGCGGGAACGAGGATCTGTGATGTAAAATTTATCGTAGACAGCAAACGCACTCTCCTGTCCGTCACGCAGGTCCACGCGCAACTCGTACTGACCGGCTGAGGTGATTTTGTGAAGATTAGAAAGTCCTGAAAGACAAAGACGTGACATCTCTGTCAGTAAACCCAGATTTAGAAGTGGATCCAGTAGATTTTACTGTTATAATGACTTTGGCCTGTTCAAATGGAGTCGCACCGAGCCAGAACTCATCGTTCATGTCGCCGAATCCTGCAGAGTAGTTCCTCCAGTTCCTGTTGAAATCCACCTTGCCGCTCTGACGCCGTAGGAACACCTGCCGAGACGAACACAAGGAGTGTGTGTCAGTCGTTGCATTAGTTCATGCATTCCCGGGAAACTGAACCCATGAAGCCATGATCTGCTGTTTGACCTTCAGTAACGTGTACGGCCAAATGTAACTTTACTTGTGTGTCGTTGTTATGAGTTTATATCTCAGTATTCTGGAAAAACGAAATCTCAGAATTGTGAGAAGTCTAATTTTCCTTTTTATATTCGTTATTTGTTTATTTTTAATTTGTTGCAGAAACAAGCTTCCATACTTACTTCCTGGTGACAATTCAGTTTCCACTGAAATACAACTGAATCATGAATAATATAACTGGTATTCTTATATGTAAATAATATTCAGAAACAAATTTGAAGTTCTTGTTTTTCTTGTCTACTATTGCTCAAATTAAATAGCCATAAAGTCAACATGCAATCAAAATAGCAATTTATTTACTTTTTACATTCCATATTGCAATTTTTTTATATAAATTATTAATCCATGACAGATCAATAGATAAAACAGAAACCATAAAAAAAATATTACTTGAAATAAATTAAATATTAACTAAAATAAGTTCAGACATAAAAAACTTATATTATGTCAGCTATTTGCCAAGGCAATGTGAAGTACTAATATAACTCAAACTATTATGTATACACACACACACACACACACACACACACACACACACACACACACACACACACACACACACACACACGCACACACACACACACACACACACACACACACACACACACACACACACACACACACACACACAGACACAGACACAGACACAGACACAGACACACACACACACACACACACACACACACACACACACACACACACACACACACACACACACACACACACACACACACACACACACACACACACACACACACTATATATAACTGGAACTCAGCGTGTCAGATCCAGCCAGTGTAAACAGCTCTTCTGGACTCACCATCCAGCCACCGCCGTCAGTGCTCATGTCACAGTAAACCTGGACCGGCTGCTTCTCGTCTCCGCTGATGTAAATGGTGTACGGCCCGGAGGACGTCTCTCCGTTCATCAGAGCTTCTGAGCAGTCCTTGGAGTTATTGTAGCGCATGCCAACTGCACACAATATGAGGAAGAAAACAATCAGACACAGATAAATATAGATCACTGCAGTGAGTGCATTTTCTCAGTCAAAAAGTGGATGTATTTTTAAAGAACTTTATGCATAAAAATGACATCTGACTGAACAATAAAACAGTAAATAACCTTAATTATTGCAGGGTTATTATTGTTAACTTGTTAACTAAAACCATATTTTTGTCCTCTATTCGAAATAAAATAAAGAGTAACTGAAATAAAATATATATAAAACATAAACATTATATTTCAGCTAATTGTCAAGGTCCCTTTTCTTAGTTTTAAGTGCTAAAATAACTAAAACTAAATAAATTAAACATTTAAATTAAATAAAAACTACATTCTGTAGACTATATATATATATATATATATATATATATAAAACAATAATTGTGATACTCTTTAGTTCCCCTGTTGTGTAGCATTAATGTTATTGATTAAAGATTACAGGAACAAAAAAATCATGTTTAGTTATTTTAGAATATGTTTTTGTAGAATAATTAATGTACTTATAGTATATACTTAGTTTTTGCTACTGTTTGATTTAGAGTGTATTATATTTTCTGTTATTTTAAAGTTTCTCCAGTTTTGTTAAGAGTTTCTGTCATTTTATCCGTTTTTTTAAATGTCTAAATAGTTTTATGAACCTAGTTTTCATTTTGAGTTTATTTAGTTTTAGTAACTTTAATACTTAAACTGAGCACAAAAGTACACCCACGCCTCCGTCGCTTTATACCGCCAGCCTGACAAGCGGGTCTGTGATCAGCGCTAAACCCGGCTGCTGGACCGGATGGCTGCTTGCCGGTGCTGGATTACCCCCCCCCCCCCCGTGTTGCAAAGTCATGTGTCTGTATTTATGTGCTTGTTGCTGAGGTGTTTTTCCTGTTCTCACACTGTACTCCCCAAGAGCATAGTCTGGGGGTTATTTTTTTCTCCTCCCCTTCCTCATGTTATGCTGTATTTTTCTTAATTCCCTGTCTTCCTGTCCTGTCTACCCCATTGTATGTATGTTGTGTTTGTATGGACAGGTTGATGGCTAATTTCGCTGGTACTTGTGACTAGTGACAATAAAGGGCTACATCAAAAGAGAAACCTTGCCTTGGAAACTAGTATCATTCTTTTTGAAGTGTAATATAGCAGTAAGAAGCAGTTTTTGAGGGTGATTGGTCAGTAAAGCAGCAGTGTGTGCCGCACCTGTGCTGAAGACGCTGCTGATCTGAGCGCTCCTCTTGTCTTCAGCGACGGCCTGCAGTCTGACTGTGTATTCAGTGCTGCTGCTCAGATCAGACAGACTGTGAGAGACCGCAGACGGCTCCAGATCCAGCTCCTGTGCATGTGAACATATCTGGTATCAGTCAAAAACTCCATGATTATGATTAATGTCAAGAATCATATATATTATTTGATCACTTATAAGCTGTAAGCTACAATACATATAAAACACATTATTATTATAATCTAATATTATTGTCTAATTCATATCCAAAAATATAATTCCAGAATTAGCTAAATTAACAAAACTCTCCAGATGTTCAAATTGTGCCTTGAGTCATATACATGACTAATGTATATCGGTTATATATGATGACTAACACAATTTAAATCTGCATGAATTGTATACAGTATAAAAAGTCACACAGGTTTGTAAACAAACAGGAGTTGATTTATGGTTGAACAATCCTTTTATATTGGTGTAGCACAAGCTTAACGCGCCCAATGGCAGAAGTGGGGACCTAGAAACATCTGAAGGTTAGTAGTATGTGAGAAATGTCTGACCCTGACATCGCCGTCAGACGCTTGAAAGGTCAGGATATATCCGGTGATGGCGGCCCGCGGCGGCGTCCAGGTGAGAACCGCGCTGTCGGTCTGAATATTACTGGCAAGCAGATCACGCGGAGCGTCCACATCTACATAACAGCAGAGACATCAGATCACAGCCACAGTTATTCAGACAGAAAGATGACTTATGACTGAACAGAAACTAGATGAAGAACGCATTTATTCTTCAGATTCGATCATAAATTCATAAATTCAGCATTAGTTGAGAGAATGAGAGTACATTTTTGAGAATCAGGTAAATGACAGCATTTGTAGTGAGGAAAAATGAGGGTTAAAAATTTTTTTTATAAAGTATCTCTCTTTGTATTGATTATCAGATGCTTAGGCAAAACATACACTACATTAACTCTTTGAACAAAAATTATTAGTAGTAGTAATTATGTAATTATTATTATTTTTAATACTCTATCTATCCATCCATCCATCCATCTATCATATTTTAATTGTATTATTATTATCATTATCAATAATAATAATAATAAATAATTTATGATGCACTAATTGGTTCATCTTCAATCAAGACATATGAGAAACTAATAGAACATTTATTAAAAAACAAAACAAAAGCTGTGTTAATGCTGCTTTTAATACTACATATTAATTGGTAATTTATAAATATATATATATATAAATAAATAAATATAAATATATATATATAAGTATCATATATATATATATGTATGTGTGTATAATATATATATATATAAATAATATATAATATATAAATAAAAAAAATCTAATATATATATATAAATAATATAAATATAAATATACTATATATATTATTAGTAGTAGTAAATATTATTTTGTATTGTTCCGATATATTAAATGACTTCATTTTCAATCAGGACACATAATGATAAAATAACAGAACATTTCTTAAAAATAAAACAAAACATTTATATTATTATTATTAATGTTATACATTTTTATGATACAATAAATGTTTGGACACAAGATAAAATAATATTTAAGTAAATAAATTACTTAAAAACAAAACATTAAAAGTTGTATTAAAGCTGCTTTTATTCTAATATTATTATTGCTACTTCTATTATTTATTTAAAAATGTTAATATTAATGTTGATATATTAAAGGAGTGTTTTATTAAATACAGCACATGTGTAAGAGAATGTGACTATATTAATGTTGATATATTAAAGAGTGTTTAATTAAATACAGCACATGTGTAAGAGAATGTGCTATATTTAATGTTGATATATTAAAGGAGTGTTTTATTAAATACAGCACGTGTGTAAAGAAATGTGACTATATTTAATGTTGATATATTAAAGGAGTGTTTCTTAAATACAGCACGTGTGTAAGAGAATGTGACTATATTTAATGTTGAT
Organism: Ptychobarbus kaznakovi; assembly: GCA_027422405.1. Classification (NCBI taxonomy): domain Eukaryota; kingdom Metazoa; phylum Chordata; class Actinopteri; order Cypriniformes; family Cyprinidae; genus Ptychobarbus; species Ptychobarbus kaznakovi. The sequence continues at coordinate 10,700 of JAPDDN010000165.1, read as the reverse complement.
ATATTAAAGGAGTGTTTTATTAAATACAGCACGTGTGTAAGAGAATGTGACTATATTTAATGTTGATATATTAAAGGAGTGTTTTATTAAATACAGCACATGTGTAAGAGAATGTGGCTATATTTAATGTTGATATATTAAAGGAGTGTTTTATTAAATACAGCACATGTGTAAGAGAATGTGACTATATTTAATGTTGATATATTAAAGGAGTGTTTTATTAAATACAGCACATGTGTAAGAGAATGTGACTATATTTAATGTTGATATATTAAAGGAGTGTTTTATTAAATACAGCACATGTGTAAGAGAATGTGACTATATTTAATGTTGATATATTAAAGGAGTGTTTTATTAAATACAGCACATGTGTAAGAGAATGTGACTATATTTAATGTTGATATATTAAAGGAGTGTTTTTATTAAATACAGCACGTGTAAGAGAAAGTGGCTATATTTAATGTTGATATATTAAAGGAGTGTTTTATAAATACAGCACATGTGTAAGAGAATGTGACTATATTTAATGTTGATATATTAAAGGAGTGTTTTATTAAATACAGCACATGTGTAAGAGAATGTGACTATATTTAATGTTGATATATTAAAGGAGTGTTTTATTAAATACAGCACGTGTGTAAGAGAATGTGACTATATTTAATGTTGATATATTAAAGGAGTGTTTTATTAAATACAGCACGTGTAAGAGAATGTGACTATATTTAATGTTGATATATTAAAGGAGTGTTTTATTAAATACAGCACGTGTGTAAGAGAATGTGACTATATTTAATGTTGATATATTAAAGGAGTGTTTTATTAAATACAGCACGTGTGTAAGAGAATGTGGCTATATTTAATGTTGATATATTAAAGGAGTGTTTTATTAAATACAGCACGTGTGTAAGAGAATGTGACTATATTTAATGTTGATTATATAAAGGAGTGTTTTATTTAAATACAGCACATGTGTAAGAGAATGTGGCTATATTTAATGTTGATATATAAAGGAGTGTTTTATTAAATACAGCACACTGTGTAAGAGAATGTGACTATATTTAATGTTGATATATTAAGGAGTGTTTAATATAATACAGCACATGTGTAAGAGAATGTGACTATATTTAATGTTGATATATTAAAGGAGTGTTTTAATAAATACAGCACGTGTGTAAGAGAATGTGGAATATTTAATGTTGATATATTAAAAGAGTTTTTTATTAAATACAGCACATGTGTAAGAGAATGTGACTATATTTAATGTTGATATATTAAAGGAGTGTTTTATTAAATACAGCACGTGTGTAAGAGAATGTGACTATATTTAATGTTGATATATTAAAGGAGTGTTTTATTAAATACAGCACATGTGTAAGAGAATGTGACTATATATTAATGTTGATATAGTAAAGGAGTGTTTTATTAAATACAGCACGTGTGTAAGAGAATGTGACTATATTTAATGTTGATATATTAAAGTCGAGTTTTATTAAATACAGCACGTGTGTAAGAGAATGTACTATATTTAATGTTGATATATTAAATGAGTGTTTTATTAAATACAGCACGTGTGTAAGAGAATGTGACTATATTTAATTTGTATATTAAAGGAGTGTTTTATTAAATACAGCACGTGTATAAGAGAATGTGGCTATATTTGTATATCCAGTATAAAGTGCTCAGTAAAGGAGTGTTTTATTAAATACAGCACGTGTGTAAGAGAATGTGACTATATTTGTATATCCAGTATAAAGTGCTCAGTAAAGGGGTGCCGCTGTATCTGGCGCGGCCTGCAGGGGGCGCTGGAGCAGCAGTCATGGATGGAGATCCTCTCACCTGTGGTGAAGTCTGCGGTCGCCGGAGCGCTTTTCTCTCGCTTTCTGATGGCGTAAACATTGACAGTGTATTGAGTTGCTGGAGCCAGTGAGCTCATCTCAAACTCCACCGTGTTTCCAGAAACCTGCTCTGATATCTGTGGCACTGTGCAGAAGACACAAGAATCAGAAGTCATACTATAAAACTAGAACAACTGAACAACAGATGCGGGTTTATTTGGGTTTTGACACGTCAGGCAGTGAGCAGCCGTCTTGCAGTGTGACACTATTTCTGCTCTACTCAGGGAGAGCAGCAGCAGAGACGACGCAGACAAGTCAAACGTCAATAAATAAAGCCAGAATAGAGCAACAGAGGAGTTTCCTCACCAGTGTCTGCGCTGTATGTGATCACATATCCATCCACGGTCGCCACGGCAGGTTGCCACAGCAACAGCGCCTTTGTGTCAGTGACATTGACAGCAGTCAGGCTGCGCGGCGTATCCAGGGCTGGAGGTAAACAATAAAATAACACGTTACTTTGTTACAGTATTATTTGTATAAGCTATATAATAAACTATACGATACATAAAATAAATTATACTGTATAAGTATATAATTGTATGTACCTGAATAACTTTCTGTTATATATATATATAATTTATCAAATAAAACCTAGATATTATTATGTTATTAATTTTTAAATATAAATAAAATAAAAATAAAATAAAAATGATTCTGCTATGGTCAAATTTGTTATATATATATATATAAATAAATGTAATGTATATTTATACAATAATATAATAAAAATATAATTAAGCATTTTACATATTTTCATGACTTTACATTTGCACGCACACACACATCACACACACACACACACACACACACACACACACACACACACACACACCACACACACACACACACACACACACACACACACACACACACAACACACACACACACACACACACACAAACACACACACACACACACACACACACACACACACACACACACACACACACACACACACACACACACACACACACAACACAATTGTTTTTTATGGTTTACGGGACTTTCATAGGCGTAATGGTTTTTTATACTGTACAAACCGTATGTGCTATTGCCCAACACCTACCCTACACCTAAACTTAGCCCTCACAGGAGACGGTGCAATTTCTATTTTCCCTCAAAAAACTCCACTCTGTATGATTTATAAGCGTTTTAAATTAGGGGACACTGAAAATGTCCTCATAAATCACTTCTCCTTGTAATACCTAGTCATACCCATGTCATTATACAAATTTGTGTCCTCATAAACCACATAAACATGCCCACACAACACACACACACGCACCACCACACGCACACACACACACAGAGACACACAACACACACACACAGACACACACGCACCGCACACACACACGCACACGCACACACACACAGACACACACGCACGCGCACTACACACACGCACACACTAAAAAACGTTATTCCATTATGATTTAATATAATATATTTAAACAATAATGTAATACTTTGTTTTACGTAAAACGAATTATGTAAAACAAACAAATATAGCATATTAAATCAAATAAAATGAATTAAAAGCTATTGTTTTACATTATTTTGTTATATATAAAATAATGACCATATATTTATACAATGTAATATTTATATAATTTATTTTAATACATGTTATATATTTTCATGCCTTCACATTTGAAAGCACATTAAATATTGATTTGTTACATTATGTCATTTTATATGATATTTAGGTTTAGGGTTTGTTGTCAGATCATTAACACTCAGTTTGAGCAATACTGATATTGATGCTTATCTTAGAAAACACCACTAACCGGTTAAGTTTCTAAACCAACCTGTTGTAAAAGTGTGGGACACTGGTTCGCTCTCCTCCAGACCTTTCACTACAACAAGCAACACCTGATACGCCTCTCCGAATCAGATTAGTCAGGAAACCTGAGACTGTGACCCGTCCACCGTCAGGATCATGGGAGTACCTGGAAAAACACAGAAGAGAAGCAAGACTTAATGCATGAATTTCATCAAAGCAAATGTCTTTGCTCAATGCCTTTTAATCAACTGTTTTTTAGTCTTCATTTACAACACGAGCTCTATTGTTTGCAATGTTTTCAAGCATTCTTCAGGGTTTAAGAGGACCGGCACTCGCCTCCTTGGACTGGGATGTATGTGATTCTGTAGGAGTCCGGCTGGAATCGTGGTACATTCCAGGAAGCCACAGCTGTTGTGTCCGTGATATCAGCGAAACGAAGGTCCCGTAGAGCTCCAAGGCCTGCCAGACAGCAATGCAGATACAGATTTAGCAGTAGAAAGAAAATGATTGAAAAAAATGATCCACCCAGCGTCCTTATGGCATTAGGTTATGAAGTTAATTCAAACAGCCACTGGAAAATGGACAAAGAAAGACCACCGAACTGCGGGAGAAGCGGGCCTTTCCCTGGTGCAATGAAAAAAGGCCTAAAAGAAAGATCTGTTAGTCATATAGTGCAAGAATCATCCACAAATGCTTCCATATTTTAACATGATCAATCATGCCAAAATCATTCAATTGCATTCCACAGATTTAACCTGATGACAAAAAGAAGCTTGTTATTTTACCATAAACCGACACGCAGTCATTAGTTCTCAGTGCATGCGGACAAACGAACATCACGTTTCCCCCACAACGATGAGACTTGATGTTTTAGTAGTGAAATGAACATCGGGACACTTCCTCTGGATGCATGAACAACACAACGTTCCTTCGTGAGAGCATGCAAGGTTAAAGTCAACATCTTACTTCATGACGTTTTGTCTGTTAATAGTGTCTAAAAGACCATCAAATGGATAAGGTCATGTGCCAAGCACTCTTTTTCTGGCTGATTATCTAGTTGAAATGCATTAAGTAAAATGGCTTGCAAACAGTATTTGCTGTTGACTTTAACCCTGGATTGAAATATATCATGTCAGATACATTTCAAATCACGGTGCATCACAGATCAGTACCTGTTTAGGAAGACGAGTGTTACTCAGTTGTTAAAGATCACACTTCCATCACATTGCAGCCAAGAATGCCCCTGGAGTCCAGAAATGAGTGAGTTTGGCAAGTGCAATACCTGTTCTGGCAACAGCAGTAAGGGGTTGGGAGCGATGTTCCAGCGTGACACCGTAAAGCTCAATTTCATACTCAGTTCCCCCCAAAAGCTGCGTTAAAACTTTGGTTCTTTCATCGCCCAGCACAACGAACTCTCGAGGGTGGGAGAGCTTTCTCGAATCTCTAACTTTGAGCACGAATCGATCAAAGATGTCGTCTTCTGCTGCCGTCCACCAGCCGGAAACTCTCAGGGGTGACGTCTGACACAAAAAGGTGCTCGATCTCTGGTTCTGCCTCTGATTGACAAGTAAAGGACATGTGTCTTTTTCTGGTTTTAACAAGAGTTTGAAACAGACTCGAGTGTGCCTGCCGGTCTCCATGCATTCCACATGCATCAAGTATGAGAATAACTACCCGTGTTAGTTACACCATGGACACATAGCAGAAACGTACACGCATCCCTTTATGACTTTTGATGCCAGTTCCCTATTGTAAATGCATTACAAATCATGCATGCCACTTACATAAGACTGTCTTTCCCACTTCACTGTGATTTCATGCAAGACTGTGGTTTACGCCTCATATAAAACTGTTTCCATATTCCATAATAACGCTTTCATAACTTAATGGGAACATTAGCGCATGTTCTTAGAACATATTTTTGTTATATACATTTTTGCCAGCCATTCAGTAGAAAACAGTTTTCAAATATGGCATCACAGACGTGAATGCCAATATTTTTGAGGCAATGGGACCAGTGAAGCATGTACTATTCTTACGAGCAGCACTAGAAACAAAGCAAAATGCTTTATACTGATGGAGGAGACCTGGCAAATCAATAAAGGACAGTGTTGAGAGGTAGTTGAGTTGTGTAGAGTTTCCCAACCAAAGCTTATATCAAACAGCAGACTGTAACATCTAAAGAACGCGTAAACACAGGACATGTTCATCTGCGCTTTTTATTGTTATCTTCTGCTTAGTATTTAGTTTTGTGCCTTTCTAGATCAGTTTGTAAACTGCAAAGGAATCCGCAGCTGAAGCAACACAAGTAAATGTATATGCTGCAATCAAAATTCTATCTATCTATCTATCTATCTATCAATCTATCTATCTATCTATCTATCTATCTATCTATCTATCTATCTATCTATCTATCTATCTCTCTATCTATCTATCTATCTACTCTATCTATCTATCTATATATCTACCCATCTATCTACCCATCTATCTACCCATCTATCTACCCATCTATCTACCCATCTATCTACTGACTCCATCTATCTATCTATTTTGGATTCATGAGAGCTACACATTCCAAAAAAGTTGGGACAGGTAGCAATAAAGGCCGAAAAGTTAAATGTACATATAAGGAACAGCTGGAGGACCAATTTTGCAACTTATTAGGTCAATTGGCAACATGATTGGGTATAAAAAGAGCCTCTCGGAGTGGCAGTGTCTCCAGAAGTCAAGATGGAAGAGGATCACCAATTCCCCCAATGCTGCAGCGAAAAATAGTGGAGCAATATCAGAAAGGAGTTTCTCAGAGAAAAATTGGCAAAGAGTTTGAAGTTATCATCATCTACAGTGCATAATATCATCCAAAGATTCAGAGAATCTGGAACAACTCTGTGCGTAAGGGTCAAGGCGAAAACCATACTGGATGCCCGTGATCTTCGGGCCCTTAGACGGCACTGCATCACATACAGGAATGCTACTGTAATGGAAATCACAACATGGGCTCAGGAATACTTCCAGAAAACATTGTCGGTGAACACAATCCACCGTGCCATTCGCCGTTGCCGGCTAAAACTCTATAGGTCAAAAAAGAAGCCATATCTAAACATGATCAGAAGCGCAGGCGTTTTCTCTGGGCCAAGGCTCATTTAAAATGGACTGTGGTAAAGTGGAAAACTGTTCTGTGGTCAGACGAATCAAAATTTGAAGTTCTTTTTGGAAAACTGGGACGCCATGTCATCCGGACTAAAGAGGACAAGGACAACCCAAGTTTTATCAGCGCTCAGTTCAGAAGCCTGCATCTCTGATGGTATGGGGTTGCATGAGTGCGTGTGACATAGGCAGCTTACACATCTGGAAAGGCACCATCAATGCTGAAAGGTATAACCAAGTTCTAGAACAACATATGCTCCCATCCAGACATCGTCTCTTTCAGGGAAGACCTTGCATTTTCCAACATGACAATGCCAGACCACATACTGCATCAATTACAACATACAACATCATGGCGCGAAGAAGAAGGATCCGGGTACTGAAATGGCCAGCCTGCAGTCCAGATCTTTCACCCATAGAAAACATTTGGCGCATCATAAAGAGGAAGATGCGACAAAGAAGACCTAAGACAGTTGAGCAACTAGAAGCCTGTATTAGACAAGAATGGGACAACATTCCTATTTCTAAACTTGAGCAACTTGTCTCCTCAGTCCCCAGACGTTTGCAGACTGTTATAAAAAGAAGAGGGGATGCCACACAGTGGTAAACATGGCCTTGTCCCAACTTTTTTGAGATGGTTGAAGCCATGACATTTAAAATCAACTTATTTTCCCCTTAAAATGATACATTTTCTCTAGTTTAAACATTTGATATGTCATCTATGTTGTATTCTGAATAAAATATTGAAATTTGAAACTTCCACATCATTGCATTCTGTTTTTATTCACAATTTGTACAGTGTCCCAACTTTTTTGGAATCGGGTTTGATATATATAATATATAAAATATATATATATATATATATATTTATAAAATAAAACCTAGATATTATTATGTTATTAATTTTTAAATATAAATAAAATAAAAATGATTCTGCTATGGTAAAATTGTGTTATATATATAATAAATGAAATGTATATTTATACAATAATATAATTAAATATAATTTATGCATTGTAACATATTTTCATGACTTTACATTGAATGCACACACACACACACACACACACACACACACACACACACACACACACACACACCACACACACCACACACACACACACACAACACACACACACACACACACACACACACACACACACACACACACACACACACACACACCACACACACACCACACACACACGCACACACGCACACACCACACACCACACAACACACCCCCACACAGCACACAACGCACACACACGCAAACAACTAAAATAACATTATTTCGTTATGATTTTAATACAATATATTTAAAAAATAATGTAATACTTTGTTACGTAAAACAAATTATGTAAAACAAAAAAATATGGCATATTAAATCAAATAAAATTAATTAAAAGCTATTGTTTTACATTATTTTGTTATATATAAAATAATGACCATATATTTATACAATGTAATATTTATATAATTTATTTTAATACATGTTATATATTTTCATGCCTTCACATTGAAAGCACATTAAATATTGATTTGTTACATTATGTCATTTTATATGATATTTAGGTTTAGGGTTTGTTGTCAGATCATTAACACTCAGTTTGAGCAATACTGATATTGATACTTATCTTAGAAAAACACCAACCTTTGTAAAAGTGTGGGACACTGGTTCGCTCTCCTCCAACCTTTCACTACAACAAGCGACACCTGATACGCCTCTCCGGAATCAATTAGTCAGGGAAACCTGAGACTGTGACCCGTCCACCGTCAGGATCATGGAGTACCTGGAAAAACACAGAAGAGAAGCAAGACTAAAATGCATGAATTTCATCAAAGCAAATGTCTTTGCTCAATGCCTTTTAATCAACTGTTTTTTAGTCTTAATTTACAACACAGCTCTATTGTTTCAATGTTTTCCAAGCATTCTCAGGGTTAAGAGGACCGGCACTCGCCTCCTTGGACTGGGATGTATGTGATTCTGTAGGAGTCCGGCTGGGATTGTGGTACAGTCCAGGAAGCCACAGCTGTGGTGTCCGTGATATCAGAGAAATTAAGGTCCCGTAGAGCTCCAAGGCCTGCCAGACAGCAATGCAGATACAGATTTAGCAGTAGAAAGAAAATCATTGAAAAAAATTATCCACCCAGCGTCCTTTTGGCATTAGGTTATGAAGTTAATTCAAACAGCCACTGGAAAATGGACAAAGAAAGACCACCGAACTGCGGGAGAAGCGGGCCTTTCCCTGGTGCAATGAAAAAAGGCCTAAAAGAAAGATCCGTTAGTCATAATAGTGCAAGAATCATCCACAAATGCTTCCATATTTAACATGATCAATCATGCCAAAATCATTCAATTGCATTCCACAGATTTAACCTGATGACAAAAAGAAGGCTTGTTATTTTGACCATAAACCGACACGCAGTCATTAGTTCTCAGTGCATGCGGACAAACGAACATCACGTTTCCCCACAACGATGAGACTTGATGGTTTAGTAGTGAAATGAACATCGGGACACTTTCCTCTGGATGCATGAACAGACACAACGTTCCTTCGTGAGAGCATGCAAGGTTAAAGTCAACATCTTACTTCATGACGTTTTGTCTGTTAATAGTGTCTAAAAGACCATCAAATGGATAAGATTCTTGCTGATTATCTAGTTGAAATACATTAATAAAATGGCTTGCAAACAGTATTTGCTGTTGACTTTAACCCTGGATTGAAATATATCATGACAGATACATTTCAAATCACGGTGCATCACAGATCAGTACCTGTTTAGGAAGACGAGTGTTACTCAGTTGTTAAAGATCACACTTCCATCACATTGCAGCCAAGAAAGCCCCTGGAGTCCAGAAATGAGTGAGTTTGGCAAGTGCAATACCTGTTCTGGCAACAGCAGTAAGGGGTTGGGAGCGATGTTCCAGCGTGACACCGTAAAGCTCAATTTCATACTCAGTTCCCCCCAAAAGCTGCGTTAAAACTTTGGTTCTTTCATCGCCCGGCACAACGAACTCTCGAGGGTGGGAGAGCTTTCTCGAATCTCTAACTTTGAGCACGAATCGATCAAAGATGTCGTCTTCTGCCGTCCAGGCCAGCCGGAAACTCTCAGGGGTGACGTCTGACACAAAAAGGTGCTCGATCTCTGGTTCTGCCTCTGATTGACAAGTAAAGGACATGTGTCTTTTTCTGTTTAACACAAGAGTTTGAAACAGACTCGAGTGTGCCTGCGGTCTCCATGCATTCCACATGCATCAAGTATGAGTATAACTACCCTGTTAGTTACAACCCATGGACACATAGCAGAAACGTACACGCATCCCTTTATGACTTTTTGAGCCAGTTCCTATTGTAAATGGCATTACAAATCATGCATGCCACTTACATAAGACTGTCTTTCCCACTTCACTGTGATTTCATGCAAGACTGTGGTTTACGGCCTCATATAAAACTGTTTCCATATTCCATAATAACGCTTTCATAACTTAATGGGAACATTAGCACAATGTTCTTAGAACATATTTTTGTTATATACAGTTTTGCCAGCCATTCAGTAGAAAACAGTTCAAATATGGCATCACAGACGTGTATGCCAATATTTTTGAGGCAATGGGACCAGTGAAGCATGTACTGTTCTTACGAGCAGCACTAGAAACAAAGCAAAATGCTTTACTGATGGAGGAGACCTGGCAAATCAATAAAGGACAGTGTTGAGGAGGTAGTTGAGTTGTGTAGGAGTTTCCCAACCAAAGCTTATATCAAACAGCAGACTGTAACATCTAAAGGAACGCGTAAACACAGGACATGTTCATCTGCGCTTTTTATTGATCTTCTGGTTAGGATTTTTTATTGTTAACTGAAGGTTTA